>WAAE01007829.1:13001-230622 GCA_013400495.1 Nicator chloris
CTGTCTTCTGTTCTCCTCTCCGCTCCTCTCCTCTCCTCTCCTCTCCTCTCCTCTCCTCTCCTCCCCTTCCCTCCCCTCCCCTCCCCTCCCCTCTCTTGTCTCTTGTTTCCTAACCTCCATTACCACCTTGGCATTTACCTTGCTCTGGTAAGATCCCTAAAAAATCCAGCCTTGTTTTTACAAATATTCAGATAACAACTGGCACTTTCTGTTTGTCCTTGTTTTCCATTACCCGTTTTCCCCTTGTTCCAGTTGCCCCTCACCCACTCATAAACATGCAAGCCAGATAACCATCACAGGACACAGACAGCAATCCTGATGGCAGACAACACTGAAAGAACAATCAGCTCCTGCTGCCAAGCCCTTACATACATCACCCAATGCTGTGAGGCTGAGCACAGCTGGCTACAGCAAGAGAGGAAACACAGCTTTGGTGAGGCACACAGAGGCTGACTTTCCTTCTCAAGAGTCACTCAGTGAGAAGCTGTTTCATCCTTTCCTTCCCTTCTGCGCAGACACCAATTTGCAGGGATGCTGGTTTTGTCCAGGTAGTGCCACCAGTCTGGTGATCTCCACTTCTGACTTCCCCATGGGGACACATTGTGTCTTATGGGATCCATGCCCTCAGGGATCCATGCCCCCGAGGCCTGTAGGGTGAGGGTCTTTCTAAACATTGTCTGGACAAATGCTCTTGACACCAGGAACAGCATTATCTGATCTTGTATGCATTTCCCTGCAATGCAACCAGACCTGCCAGGTCTGGTAGAAAAGTCTTAGGTCATGTGGAATATGTCCATCTAGTGTGCTGGGAAAGGAACAATCCAGGAGAAGGCTTCAAGGGCAACCTATTGTGTGCATGGTACAAACCACAGCCCAGGGCTGACTCTGCTGGCACCCCTAGACTGCACAGCAGTCTAAGGAATATCAGTAGTAATTACTTAGAAGTTATTCAGGAAAATTACATTTGTTTTCACAATACTGTTATCACAAACTATATACCCCATTCCAATCCATGTCACCCTGTTTCAATAGTAGCTGCTGAATATTCTTTCCTTGTGTTCCTTAGGACTGCAACAACAGGCTAGTTAATATTTGCCAACCTATAATACTAAAGTTCCTCCTCGAATTATGCATTTTCATATCACTTAGTTAGTTACCTGCCAAAGCATTCATAGCTTAAAGGGAGTAAATCTGCTTATTACATGTGGGAGCTCCCTGTTTTGGTAAAATACTTTTCATTCTTCAGGTGTGCCCAAGAGGGAAAAAAACATGAACACAACAAGGTGAAGAAAACTAGGGAAATATCTGGTTTTATATAAAAGGGGAAAAATTTTTTTTTCCTCTATATTCTTTCTCTCGAGTATGTGGAAATGTTATTCCAATATACATATAAGGAATGAGATTTAAATAAAAAATTGCAGCAAGAAGGATACAAGGAAAGATCTGATGACCATGAGCATCACCCCAAAAATAAATCAAATATTTCAGGTTGGATCTGTCTCATTCAGCATATATTTTAACAAATGGATTGCCGTGTAGAAAGGACAGTGAAAGTCATCCCAGGAGTCTGAGCTATAGCTTTCATTCTAGGACATTAATGGAAAATTTCTAACCAGGCTGAGTTTACTGAAACAAAAACATCTCAAGGTCACCCTTCTTAGGATGAGATATGTTCAATAAAATCACTGAAAAAGGCACATATGTTCCATACAGATATACTTACAGATGTCACTCATATATGTTCTTACTTTTTGAAACCTGAGGTGTAATGGGAGTTATTTATGTTAAAAGGCATTTTAAAAAAATCAAGAAATCAATTTCTGGTAAGAAGCCTTCATATGAGGAAATGTTTTTTCCATCTCTTTGGGTTCTTTTTCTCTTTTCTTTTTTTTTTTCTTCTTTTTTCTGCCTTACAGACATTGTGGCAATGTACAGCAGGGGCTTTGTAACAGTTTATTGATGAGGAGTGGCCAAGGACATCTGTGGTCTAGAAAACCCACTACCAATGCAAAACAAAACCCTCAACCTCAAAACCATGAAGTGAATTTTTTAAAAGACCACAAAAAGCTCCAGCTCTCTCCTTCTGGGACCCCCCATGGGAATTCTTTGAAAAGCAGGGTTAATTTTTTTATGTTGGGATTTCCTATATCAGTGAGAAACCAGTTGATGTCTGGAAGTATTCATCCTGTTCCTTAGATAAAAGATGCCATGACCAGAGAAAGCAAAATTGCTTAAGTGCCATACCTTGAGCACTATACTTCTTCCAAGAAACGGAGTAAAATTTTTCAGATGTGGAGATGATGGTCTCTCAGTTCTGTGCAGATCCATGAAAATTCCAAGGCAAATTTCACAGACATTCTCTCCTGACACAGAGAACTAGTTCTAAGATTTAAACCTCAAAGTTGTGTTTTTATCCAAAAGAAATCTTCACTGTCTGACAAATGTTGGACATAAGGAGACAGTTTCCTTGACTTTTTTTTCCTAAAAAAAAAATCATAAACTGAAATGGTCAGTTAGACTGATGAAAATTAATAAAAGTCAGAATGTCAGTCTGAACTGTGGCTACAACAGCTTAAAAGGCACTGGTATCACAGATTTATTAGACTTTAATTTATACTTCATTAGAAATATAAAATGACTGAATATTAATGTGTTCACATTACCTTTAGTGCTGCCAATTCACATATATCAAACTATTTATCAAAAGCTATCAATGTACCTATTTAACAAAGTAAATCCTGTGTACAACAAAACGTGAGGGAAAGTGTGATGGCTCATTTCACTTGAGGTTTCACTCCAGGCTTCAGGCATGTGATTTATTACCCTGTTATTGCAAGTTTAGGCTTTAAAATCAAGTGACACAAAATTTTGTGTATTTTGTGCAGCTCTGGTGAACTGCAAACCTGAAAATATATATAACATTCTCATTATGGCTTATACATTTTTACTGTCTTAATTTCAACATGCCTTTTTAAATACACATACACACACACACATATTTACACAGAGCTAAATTGTGCAATATGGTACCTCCTGCTTTCTGTGGCTGAGGTGGAGAAAACACTTCTAACTCAAGAAAGTGTTTTTGCACTGGAAGTTGTTCAACTATCTCTCCATCATGGCCTTGAGAGTGAGGTCATACACAGAGGAACTGCTGAATATTATTGGGGAAACAAGAGGTGCAACAGACAATAAGAATTTCAACATAAATATTAGGGCTTGGTGTTCTTTTGAGCTTTTTCTTTATTAAGAACTTGCTAATAAAGACAGCAGGGTTTCAATCAACCAATCCATACATCTGACTTTCTTCTAAAAATTGTGTCTGTCTTGGTTCCTTTCCCATATATGTGCTAATTATAATCCTGAAAGTTTAAGTAGCTACAAAGTTGTGTCAATTTGTTCACGATTTAAAATAACAAAAGGGCTTCATCTCCAAGCAGAAAGTCTGTGCAAAAGAAAATTCAGCAATGCAGGCAAAGGAAATACCAAGTACACCTAAAATCCTAAAAAAAACAATTAAAGAGGGACAGACATGCAACTGAATGCAACCTGACTGGGATATTCAGAACATCTACTAGAGCACCAGCTGCTCTAGTGGGGTTAGATGCCCTACACTGATGAATTCCATTTGAAGGAGACATATTACTAAGCAATTATTAGATAGGATTCTTAACATAGTTACAGAGGAGTATATGCAGTGTTCCAGCAAAGGGCATCATCAGGCATGTAAGTGCCTGCTCTGCCCGTGGAAAGGCAAAAGGAATGGAATAAATGGGATTAAGAAGGTATTTGCAGCAGGACAAAGACAAGGGCCTGTGAAACACTAACACACCAAAATGTTCAAGAGGAACACTTTTATTGCTTTGAACCGAGTCAGTGAAAAAATAGTAAACAGTGGCTATGAATGCATTAATCTGCTGATTAAGACTGCCATTTAGAACAGCTCACTTGCACTGGTGACATTGTTCCTTTATTGCTCTTTCCCCACATACCCTGCATACACTGCGAGGAACAACGTGTTGCAGAGCACCTAAAGCAGAGGCTGGTCCTCAGCAGCTGTGAAGATGACATGTGCTGCTGCAGCTGCCTTCCAGGCCATGCCCTGAGGCTGTTTCCCTCGCAGGATATGTCCAGATGTGAGAAGGAAGCAAAGCTGGCTCTGGGAAGTACATGTTTGTATCTCCCTTCTGTATAGGAATTATTTTTGAGGTGCATTAATGTGGATTTGGGCTCTACTTTGGGCATCAGTCTCTGCAGTGGAACAAAAATAATTTAACTGCTCTGTGGCTCCTTTTTTTCCCCGTTTGGAAAATAAGAACTGTTATCTTCATCTGTCTTTACAGAAGCCTGTGACGAGCTAAGGATAAAAAGTGTGAATTGGCATCACACTGAGACATTAAAATATAACTACTCTACTTTTCCTAAGTTTCTCTCAGGGACAATAAGCCCTGGTCCCACTTTAAGTGTCTCGGGAAAGCCCTCTTTCAGCAGAGAAACCACTGAACAACAGAAGGTCAGCAAAATAGCTCCAATACTTCCCTCTGCTGCAGGCTTCCACCTTCTCCTGGCTGCTGTAACCGTGTCTTGGAGAAAGTGGTACTCGGAAATCAGCAAGGAAGATGTTTGGAAGAGACCAACCTGGACCAGAGGCTGCTCTACACAGCTGGTGCAGCCTAGACCAGCTCAGCTGAGTCAGAAACTCCAGAACTGGGGTCATTGTATTGCAAAGGAGCCATTGTAGTGAAATCAATAGGGACGTTTTAAAATACCCCTACATGACAATTCCAGTGTCAGAACAGAGCAAGTCAAAGAAGGTTGTCCCTCATGGCAAGTTAAACTCCTGAGGGTGGAGATAATCTCACAGCAGGAAGGGAGGAAAGTGCTGTGCCTGCCTGGGCCAAGATGCTTTCACACTCCCCTTTGCCAGCTTTAGGCTACAGAGCCGGCCATTATCAGAATCATTGTCATTATTATCCTAAAATCTGCTGCCCGACATTCAGGCATCTATCAGGAAAAGACCCCAGGCCCTATTAGTGCAGGCAATAAGCCCCCAGGAGGAGGCGAGGAAACTCATTCCTAGAGAAATTAACGTTGCTGCTGGCTACATTCCTGTCAGCTTTGTTAATTCTGAAGTGACATTCATGGGTAAATCTGATTTTACCATGCTCTCCCATCAATCAGCAGGACAAGTCTCCTAACAGAGGGCTTTTTTATTGTCACACACAATAATTTGCCTCACAGACACACGGTCTACTGGCCCTGGGGGAAGCTGAGCATCAAGCCTCTGTATCTATGTGAAAACCATGTGCCCACCACCATCAACGTGTCCTGACTTTGTCTGTGATATCTGCCTTTCTGCTCTCCAGCTGCAGTTCAGGAAGTCAGCATTTTCCTATTATACATATTAATCGATTGTGAAAGAAAGCCACTCCCTCCCCAAGTGCTGCTTCCAAAGACCATGATGTTTAAACATTAGAAAAATCCTTTACCTGGAGATGCTGCCGTTGAAAATGCACACTAGAGATTTGAAAAGAGTGTCCAACAAAGCCTGGTGTTTTCCTGATACAAAAGAAAAATCGTAAGTTTTCATCCCACACCTCAGCAAATCAAGTCCCGCTGAGATTCTAATTCCTCAAGCTGATTCAGAAAAGTTTTGCCCTGTTTTAGATGGCTGGTCACAACCCACAATATCTGACAGATTCTCATTTGCAATTCTAAGTTAATTGAATATTTTACCACCAACTGCATAAAATACAAAATGAATTAACAAATAGACTGCACACACATGCTATCTCTTTTGGGAAATTAAATATTTGATTGTGATAGAATCTTTAAAGATCTGAGTATAAAAAACGCTATAAACTTCTTGATGTACTTCCATCTCAATGAATGGAAACAGGTGAAAGCCTGCAATAGTCTTTTAGCTGTTTAGGGGGAAGAAAATAAAGGAACCTCTTAATTTCTTGCAGATTTATGTAAAATAATCCAAAGTCACGAAACTGTGTGCGAAGAGCACAGTCTTTAAGGTGATGAATAGTACTAAAAGACCTCCTTACCACTCCGAAGGTAGTTAACTGAGCTGACTGCCTCGAGCATTGACACCTTTAAATGTCATGTTTATCAAGGGAAAGATGCGTTAAATTTGTAAAATATTTGTCCTCCTTCTGGGGCCGCACATTAACCCACTAAACCGTGTAATCACTTAATTTTCTTCTACTGCGTACCCTGCGAGTGCTGACAGGCAGTGAAGAGAAAAGAGGCTGAAAAGAGAGAAAGCAAGTTCTCGCTGTGTGCCGGCAGGCGGGGCGGTGGGCAGGGGCCTGCGGCCTGCCTCCCTCCCCTGGAAATGGCTCGAACAGCGGCCTAAAAGCTCTTCCTCACAGCGCCCCGGGGACCGCCGTGTGTACGGCATAATGCCGCCGGGCCGCTGGGCACCAAGGGGTCTGCCCAAAAGCAAGAGGAGGTGGGCGACTGGTCCTGTGGGGCTGTGCGTGCGGAAGGGCTGAGAGAGGCAGAGCCGCTGGCCTGTTCTCGTCAGGGCCCTGCTGAGCCACCACAGGGCCCGGGCTCTCCCGGGCCCCCGGCCGCCACACAACCGAGCGGCAGCCGAGGCGCCTCCGAATAAACTGCGGCAGGCTGAACTTCTGCTGAGTTTCTGACGGCTGTAAAAACTCCCCTTTGGCCTTGGGTGCTATAACTATTTATGAGGTTGGCCTTTAATTACTCTCTCATGTAGAAATCTTTGGTAATATGTCTTTGAAAGCTTGACAAATACGGACCTCCGCAGCACAGATCAATACCAATATGGTAACATAGTAGAGCAGCTTCCACAAAAGCAGATGCTAAAAGGTATTACCAGCAAAGCTGCTTCAAAGGACTTCTCACTTCAGCTGGGCACCGTCAGCTCCTTGCTGTTACAGAAGGGTTTGGGGAATGCAAAAAACAAATATGCAGGGGATGCCAAATATTAACATGACATAAAGACTGGAAAGGGTATGAAGCATTAGAAGCGCAGCTGTCAGCAGCAGTGGGACAAGAGTGACTGCCATCTGCCGTTGCTGTAAAGTTTTCTGCTTGTCCGCGTTTCAGGGCTGGAAAAAGGTTGATAGTGTTGAGTACCTAGTTTGAATGTCACAGAACTTCTTGAAAAGCAGCTCCTTAGCAAATTCACTGTCTTTTGCAACATGAATGCCATCCAAACTAGTAATGAAACTGAGAGAGGATAGTTATTAATTCTATATTCAGTTTACTTGAATATTCAGTATTGCTTGACTTTTCAAGTTTTAACAGACATTACAGACATGCATGAGCATACCTATGTGTACACAAATGCACATTATGTGTGTGTGTATGTACACACAAATAAAATCAAAAAGTCAGTAATATTCTGTTAAGAATGGTGAATACACTTGGAAAATGCCTACACAGTGTAGAGGAGGCAGTTATCAGTACAACCATACAGTTATATAAAAAAGAACTTCATAATACAGAACACTTAATTTTGATTTTAACCTACCTAGTATAACTTATTATTGTCATACAAGTTTAATGCTTTGTGTCTTAAGTACTATGGAAATAAGTGGGGGTTCTCCCATGACAATGATTAAAAAGCACAGAATATGCATCATCTTTGACCATCACAATACATTATGGGGAACTTGCCATTGTTCTAACCTAATGAAAGTTTGCTGCTGGGAGGATGATTCCCAAAGACACAGATTGTAGAAAATGCAAAGATAAAATTTAAAATGTTTTATAATAGTTTTTATTTCCTCATCACAGCTAGAAAAATAATTGATCCATCTACCAGACAGATATAGTTAAAGAAAAGCATCACAGACCAAAAAGCTGCACAGATTTTGGGGGAGGTTTAAAATGCTAAGAATAACTTTAGTTTTCCTTCTCTTCTGAACTTCTGCAAAACTAAATTGTTTTCTCTTATTCAGAAGAACAACTGTTCTCCTTTAGCTCTCCAATAGAACTTTTTTTTTTGTCATAACAACATCCTGGCCAAAACAGCTCCCAGGAGACAAAATCAATGAAAGCTATAAAGGAAGAATGTTTTTGTCATGCCAGGCCCTACTGCTCGTGTCTTATACTTACAAAACCATCGGCAACTAAACTGGGGTAGACAGACCATCTGAATAGATTTGGCCAGTTACTCCAATTAGTCCAATACATAGAAACAAATGATGTTAACACTGTGATAGCAGTGTTACATCAGCATAGAAACAGAAAAGGAATTTAAAAGCCCTAAATTCAGGGACTTTCCCCACGAGGAGGTAAGATCAGACTGATTTTCTCTGAGGTTGCCTCTCTGCCTACAGATCTGGCATTTGAACTCTCTCTTTGATGGAAAGCAACTCAAAAACACCGTCTATCTGAAGGGGTCCCTCTCCGTCCCTCGTTTCTCACATCTCCAAAACATAAGGCTGAGGACACCCTTGGGAAGGGGCCTAGGGGGGATGAGTAAAGAACCCAGATGCTTGAACAAATAACCAAAAGTCTCTTATCCAGGACTTATCCCTTTTGATGGCACGTTTTTCATGCTGAATTTTGTTTTGTGTGTATTACACTGTGTGTGATCTCTCCAGCTCTGAAACTAAGAGAAAGTCTTAGAAGAAGAGGCATAGGTTAAATAGAAGCCTACTGTGATAAATACAGTAATATCCATACAAGGTTTCATACTACTCTTGACTGGAGGCCCACCAAAGTTGAGAGAGCGAAGCTCGTTTTGACTAGTAAACTTCTGAGCCAGCCTCATTACAATGTGTGGAGCAAAGACACCCAGCAGGGGCTTGGTTGGGCCCTGCTGCCTTCAGAGCCATGGTGTGAAGCCGCCTTCTGCTGCCAGCGTAAGGAAAGAAGCTTTCAAGAAGGCAGCTCCAGACACATCAGAAAAGTAAGATCCTGCCCTCCAGGGGCTGGGCTGGGACTGTCTCTGCCAGCACTGTACATGGCTCATGGGAGGGAAAGCCCCCAGTCCTTCCAGCATCCTTAAGCACTGCCATCTCCAGCACTTCCTTCTCCTGTCTTGCCCATCCCCAGCAGCAGCAGGAGCAGGATGCTGCCAGCCCACGTTCCCACTCTCTGTTTACTGATGGGGACATCAGTGGGAAACAGCCAAACATCAAGCTCTGGGGGGAGGCTCAAGAAGAAGAGCAGATTCCCCTTGGGTTGTTTCATGGGGGTTTTCACATCCCTGATGAAAAAAATAAAATTGAGAACCAAATACACTTTTCATTAAGAGTCTATTGGTGAAACTGATACTACAGAAATACACATTCCTGTGTGCTCTCTTCCTGCTCTATAATGGCTCTTGCATTTGGGACTGGAGGCAGGGGGGCTGCTGTTGTCCATTTACTTTAGTAAGGATTGCTATTGAATGAAACCTTTAATGGGGTGTTTATGCTCCCGCTCAGCTAAGAGCTCCCAGCTTGTGGCAGAGTAGTCTTTCCCTCCACCTTGACAGCTATCAGAGAATCAATACAGGTAATCCCCCAGCTGGCTGCTGCGGGCTTGCCCTGGCCACTGCACTGGGGTCACTTGTGAGAAAGCGAAACTTCTGTGGGGAGTGACTTTTCACAACACCCCCACCACCACTGCACTGACCCTCTGCAGCTCCAGAGGGAATGCCACTGACCCCACTTAGATTTACCTAGAGGATGGACTTACCCTTACTCTCTAGGAAGCATGGGCCTCACAGCTTGATTTCACTTCAGGGATTATCTGTGAATTGCACTTTTTGGCCAGTATAATCCAAGTAATCATCCCTCCCTCCCTTCCTCCCTCCCTTCCTCCCTCCCTTCCTCCCTTCCTTCCTTCCTTCCTTCCTTCCTTCCTTCCTTCCTTCCTTCCTTCCTTCCTTCCTTCCTGATGTGTTCTCTGCTCCTGCATTTCTGTATAACCAAGGTATCTCCTACTGGCTCTGCTCATGTCCCTGCAGTCAAAGTGGGAGGATTGCATTTTCTCACTGCTACTTTGCTGGCTGGTAACACCGCAGTTTGCAGGACTGTGTGGCATTCTCACACTAAGGCATTCCAAAGTGCTCTCTACACTACTGAACTGCTGGGCCAGCCAGAGGTTAGTCCTGTGACAAAGAATAGTCCTGTGAGTTTGAGTCTGGTTTGCCACTGCTGCAGTGGAGATATGCTGGGGTTTCAGGACAGCCCCTACAGCAAGGCTGCTGCAGAGTGGCTGGCTGAGGGTGGAGAAGGAATAGAGTCACTCAAGTCCCACTGCAGGAGAGGCAGAAGTGCTGTTACTCTCCTCTGATGCTGCTGCATAGCCCCAGCTGTCAACACCCAACCCCAGGAACATTTGAGGGGGCTGGCTTTTCAGAAAAGGCGTTCTCTGGTGAAGATGAAGCCTCTTTCAAGCTTGAGTCAAACACCATAAAAACACAGACTGAAAGTCTGGACATGTTTCGCCTAAGGTTGAGAAAGAGCAAAAGAAGAGAGCAAGGACAGAGCCTCACAGCCCTCATGTGCCCAAGGCCCTGCACTAAGTGTGTTAAGGAGAGACAGAAGGGAGGATGTGCAAGGGCATGTGCATCAGGAGAGAAAGTGAAATGAAGGTGATGGTGACTGTGTCTGTAGGGGTGAAACAAACACCAGCACTTGCAGCAAAGGCCAGTAGGAGACTGGGGACCCAAGTAGTGGCTTTCTTAAGAAGGGCACAGCCAGTCAGGGCTCCTCTGGTGAATGATCTCTCTTGTTTAATGGACAGTTTGGCACTGACCAATATTTGTTCGTGGCATTATCTTCAATTCACTAAGCTCCTTGCTGCTTTTCACCTTCCTTCAGTGGTTAACCACCTCCCTGTTCTCCAGAGTGAGCAGCAGGACAGGGGCTGGGGCAGCAGGGGTTGGGGACCAGGTGTTTGAAAAACAGGGATATGCAGGAGATGCTAGAGGCAGCAGATGTCAGTGGCCAAGCCTTTTGTTCACTCACACTTGCAAGCGTGAGCTCTGGGACCATCTTTTTTTTTGTCTCCCCATTGTCATTTACCCAGGAGGAGCATTTCAGGAGTTAGCCCCATAGAGTCTCTCTCCCTGCACCCCTCTGCTCCAACAAAACAGTTGATTGCCTTCACACTCTGGTTTCTATTTAGATCACTTTCTATTAACATTTTAAAAACTCTGACAGAGTTGATGCAGAACACTTAAAAGCTAGTGTTACAGGCCTGATTAGTCCCAGGGATTTGTCTTGCTGCTGCCCTTGGCAGGACCATTTTTAATCCTAGTTAAGGGGAAGAAGAGCCAGCGTGCACACAGATCCTTTGCCCTAGTGAACGCAGTGACAATGTGTCCCCAGACAGGGACATCACCCCAAAGGCAGCTTAGGGCAAACTGAGTGAGAAACACGGGTACCTATTGCCCATAGTGTATTACTGTAGTTACAGTCATGGAAAGTAGCACTTCTGTCGTATATTTGAAGATGTCAAGAAATGGAAGAGCTGGATTTAGTGCAGCGTGAAAGCCACAGCCCAGCCTCCTGAGAACTGCAGGGATCTTCTCACTGCAGGATTTCAGCTCAGAAATAGCTGCAGGAGCACAGAACACCACGGTGCCTGCTCAGGATGGACCTGGCAGCCGTGGCTGCCCAGCACAAGGACTGAGCCTTCACACATGGTCACAAATATTCTCCTTTCTGCTGAACGTGCAGTGCAATCTCCTTCTTGCATGTCCTTCTGTGCCATGTAGTCATTCTGGGAACGTGTCAGATAAAAAAGTGCAGCACGCACAAAAGCTCCCTCTGTCTGCCCCCTTCTTAGCTGTGTGTGTAAATACCCAAACCCCCACAGCTGGCTGAGCTGGCTGGAGCTGCACATTCACTCAGCTGCTGAGAGCACAGACATAAGAGGTGCGAGTAAATGTGCAAATCCTCAGGGAGGAAAATCTCAGCTCACTGGAAACACAGGGTAGAGGTACACTACAGGAGCATTCCTTAATCTCCCCTAAACCCTATCTGGCAAGGACAGCAATCTATTTGTTCTGACAATCAGTGCGTTTTTATTTCAGGAAACTAAAATCTGCCTTGGTCTGGGCAGGTGGCTAAGGTTGACCTATCTTCCTGATCCATTTCTCCCCGCCCTGCTGTGAAGTGTGCAGAGCCAAGTGCCATCCTCACTGTCCCCAGCCCCAGCACAGCTGAGACTCCCTATTCTAAAGGGAGAGGATAACACTATAGGGTAGTTGGATACTACAAGGTAGTTTAATTCCTTTCAGTGCTCAATCTGGATCCATCATCTTGTTTGCAAGTGGGAGTGAACTCAATCCAGAACTGAATGGCCTCAGCTTTCATGAAGTGTTGGGACACTTAAGACCAAATCTATCAAGACACTGGGTGCCTTTGACTTCTTGTGCAGTCTGCTGCTGATCAGCAGGACAAGGACTACAATTGCCAATAAGCAACATTTTGACTCTTAACAGTTTACAAACAACACAGAAAACACCCTTCATCCATTTGCTAGTACTTCAAATACACAACCCCGTGCATCTGGCAGAAAACAAGCCATAGCCCATTAATGTGCACTGTAGCCTCCAAAAATTTATTTTCATTATTTGCATGAATGTAAGTGTAATAATAGGAAAAATGGGTGCTAATGTCTTTAAAAACAACTCGATGGGTGAGGGTCTTTAGGACAAACAGGTGTTAATGTCTTTGAGATGGATCTTAAGTGTCTCTACCAACCTCAAGCTGCAGGTTTTTTACAGAACCATACAGTTTGACTACAGCTTTAACTCCTGAACTTTATGGTAATAGAAAAATGAGTCGGGGCAAGGTCTGTTGCAGAACCTAGATACTTTTAACTTCAGAACTTTGGGAAAAAATGACATGTTCAAGACTGTTAGGGAAGGCTGTACCTCAGCCAATGGGAAAAGGAAGAGGGCAACATGCAGCCCTCTGAGTTCAGGACAAAAGGAGGCTGAGTCTTCCGAAACCCCAGTGGACTCTCCCTCCCCCTTTATTCAAATAAAGTTGTACGGACAGAAAAGCGTGGGTTTCTGCACAATAATTAGCATCAAAATTTACATATACGGTTTTAATGTGCAAGACAACTGGTACCTTCAGTCACAAGTACAAGTATAACCCTTCACATACTCCTTTGCAGGTGACACATCAAATAGTATAGAAAGGTGCAAATAATTTAGCAGAAGACATTTGAGGTTTCTTTAATAAAAAGAAAATGCACACGAGCACTACAAAGGCACCATTTAAATATACAACCTTCATTCAGAGCATAAAAGGAGGTTACCAGGCATTTCACAGTACCTCAGAGCCATTCCTAGTCAAAACATTTCCTTATTAGTAGGTAGTTTATTTCACAAATCCTGGGCTTTTTTTAAGAGACCGAACTTCTTGTTTCTGTTGGCCGGGATTTTGTCTGCTTGTATCTATCTTCCTAAGACCAGGCAGCTGGAAGAAAGGTTCAGTTCCTGTGCCTGTGCTATAACATGGTTTGTACACATAGGTACTGTGATAATTTTCTGCTCGGGAGTGAATTTTACATATTTAGGGGCCAGGGATTCAGCCCTAGATACATAAAAAATTTAGCCTGCTGTATTATAGTAATATTTGGTATCAAAATAAGCAAGAAAACCCAAGAATCAGAACACGATTTTCATTCTACCCTAAAATATACATGTATAAACATACAATACAAATGGACTGGCTTATTTCAGATACTGCCTAATGGTGGGCCTCATAATTTTGTTTACCAGTTAGTGATTCAATAAATATCTAAAACATATTTCTACCATGAAAACAATGAGAACAGAGCAACTTAAGATACAAAAAACCTTAAAAAATTAGTGCAAATCAATATATTTAAGGATACAGTATCTGCACAGTATAATTAAATGTACAAGTAACATTTTGTCTGTTTCTATGCTATATTTAAAGAGACAGTAAAGTTGGCACAAAATAAAAACTTTACTTTCTTACATTTTATGTGCAAAATTCTTGTTAATCCTAGCTGATCTAGGATACTTCGAAGAGAAATTTATCATCCCAGTAGCATTGAACTAGCTGTGTTTATCAACTAGCTCCAGAAAGGACTTCCATTATTCCTCCCGGATGGAAGACACAGTCCCACAGACACAGTGAGCCCTGTCATACACACAGCCTCCTGCCAGTCGTGGTGGTCACTCAGAGACAAAAACTTCTATACCACTTACAGCACTCCCTATCCTCAGCAGTCCTTCAGCACAGCCCTTTTGTTCAGCCACCTAGTTAAGATTTCACATCGATATGGAATCCCACTTTCTTAAGAATTCTTAACAATTTTGAAAGTACACAGACCTGCACAAATCACTCCTGCCTTGCTTGTATGGTCAGTGAGACATGGAGGATGACACCTTCCAGTTCTCCCATGGAAGAAGCAAAGCCTTTCCTGCAGACTGGGGAAGGAATTCCATGTGCAGAGTTTTAGGCCCTGAGGAGGCCTGGTATCATTTATTTAATACTTTAAATCTTATATATTGAGTAAAGGAAGGGAGTGCCACTATAAAACCTAAAGTAGTGCCACTATCCAACATAAAGCCAGGAGGAAGCAGAGGAGCCCGCCCTTCATATCAGGGTTCACTGCAAAGATTCACCTGGCCAAGACCAGACAAGTTCAGGGAAATTCAGAAGGAAGAGCCCAGAGCTGGGATTATGCTTGCTCCTTGCCTGTTCTGAGCCCACAATGACCTCTGTGAGGCCACTTGACTGCTCATTATACACCCAAGGCTCACTGATGCTTAGGAATATCACCATGTTTGGTCCTCCAAATTCTTGAGAAGAGGAATATCACCATGTTTGGTCCTCCAAATTCTTGAGAAGAAAAAACCAACCTCCACTATCTCTGATAGCTGGGTTATCAGGCCTGCATATATCTTACCACACCCCACTTCTCTCCCTCTGGGCTAACCAGCATCCAGCACCCTCTGGATGAGTTGCTCTCACAGTCCTGGAGCTCTCAGTCTGCCAGCAGCTGAATGATTTAAAATAGCTCTCTGTTGGTCCAACAGTCAGTATCTCTGAGGAAGTTCACATTTAAATAGAACATCACTAAAAGACAGATTAAGGGTAAGTAGACCATATACCTGTGGTCTTGTGTCCAAACAGCACAAACAGGTCAAATCAACTTTGAGAAATGCATCTGATAAAAACATCCCTCACACAAGCTTTGATACAGACTGTGCCAGGCATCAGGGACGTAGAAACACTCCTCACTGTGATATTTGTGCACAAAGGGGTTTTGGGAGGTAGAATTCCCTCCTGCCTTTAGAGATTAGGGTATGGGAGGAGAAGGAGAGTGGCATCAGGGTGCACCCTGTTCCCTGTGCTCAGTAGTCACGTGCCCTGGGTCCAGAGAGCAGACCTACCCCGAGAGCCACTGCAGGCGTCCCCTGCGCACACAGCCACGCACGAACAGACACACACAGACCGACAGACACGTGAGCTGCTCCAGGACACGTCCGTGGGCTTCCTGGCTAATGAGCAGCATGAATCTTCATGTGGAAGTTGCAATCCTCCTGCTCGGGGAAGTGCTGGCCGCACACGGAGCACGTGCAGCCCTTGTCCTTGCCGTGCGTGCGCCGCACGTGGCTGTCGTGGGCCGCGTGCGAGGCGAAGGCTTTGCCGCAGTGCTTGCACTTGAAGGGCTTCTCCCCCGAATGCTGGCGGATGTGAGTGCGCAGGATGCTGGAGGCTGTGAAGGCCTGAAAGGGCGGGGATCATCGGAAAGGAGATGGAGTTGCAAGTAATTTGCTTTCACGCCTGCAATCCCCACCTTCAGCTAACGCAGACCCCATCAGAAGCATGTTACCCTGAAAACTAAGTCCTGAAATAGCTCCCATCCTCAGGTAAGTGGAAAAAAAAAAAGAAAACTCCCAGCAACGAGGAATCAGAAGGCAACAGCTATTGCTATACAGATGTGGCTGAGTCCATGGAGATAGATGAAGCTCAGAGAAAGATTTCTGACCAAAGTCATCAGTAAATACCTTCCATATGTCAGAGGGAAGAAGTCAATACTGCCCTAATTAGCTCTGCAGCTCCTTTATGTTTGGGAAACATAATGCAGGCTTTCCTTCCAGTCTTTGTTTTAAAAGTTAAACCCTTTGACTGTCTTGGGATCCAGCTGCCAAAATTCATGCATGCAGTCCACCATATGTCATTTACAGGTTCATTTTCCCCACTCCATCATACTCTTCTCTTTCTGCAGGCAGATTTTCCAGCCTGTTCCCCCACACGAACACATTTGAGTAGTAAAGTCATAAAGACTTCTCATCCATCTGGGGATAAAACTCCCTCATTAAAATTTGAGCAGGAATGTTGTAAAGTTGTCCATATTTTCCCCATTTTTTCTTATCCAAAGAGAGACAGTTTCAGGCCCTTTGCTATTTGCAGACCACACAAAATAAATACTCTCCAGTAAGTTTTCACAGCAAACAGCAGTACATCTCAGATACCCTTTCACTAAGAACCTTAGAGAACAAAAAGATCACAGACTCCTACACAAGTCCTTGGAGGTCTATATCGAGGGCAAAAATATGTTTTGGGGAGAGAGTGGTGATGTTGATCCAGCACTGTTGCTGTAATCTCACAATGTTCCTGAAACAAGTGACCACTGATTTCCAGCAAAGGAGCTGGAAAAGCAAAGCCACCGTTAGAGGTAGAAGAGGAAAAGAAGAATCATAATTGCACAGGAGGAGCTGATGATGATTCATTAAAGCACACCCTGGTTTTCCAGCCTCAGAAATTATGGCTACGTCCTAGGATAGCTGCAACTTGCAGCCTGAGGATTAATAGTTTAATCTGATCCAACCCACAACAGTCCAACCAGAACTGACTGGAGAATGGTCAAGTGTCCCTAGAGATCTCTTTACAGAGCAACCTATAAAGCTCTGCCACCTCCTTTTGTGATCAGAAGATTAATTATGATATTTCATCCTCAACTCTGTGTACAAGTATGTCCAGGATCATGGGCAGACAAAAAAATACAATAGCCAAAAGGAGTTTTCTCTAAGACTCTTTACAGCAGGACACTTCAGCTTTGTGTTAGTCCAGCCAGTCATAAACAAAACCTCTTTCTCTACAAAATCATGAGCAGGTTACCAGTGCTGGTGGGGTTTCTGCATTGCATGGACACTCCATGGCACCTGCAGCCCTACCAATATTCCTCCTCCAGCAGCCTGTGCATCCACATGATGTCTGCTGCAAGAGCTGGACACAGGACAGCTCACCTGAATCACCCCTGCTGTGATGGGCAGTAACAGCAGAGCACACCTTTGATTAGGGCTGTATGGTTCTCTTTGTGTTCTTTTTTAAATGAAACCTCCATGCCCATCTGCCCATCAACAGCCCTGATATTTCAAGGGAAACATGCACAAATTCATACTGTGCAGGTTCAGTTTATAGACCAAATTTGTTTATTGCAGTCCAGAAGCAGTGTCAGTAACAGCAAAAATTACCTATCTGATGAAAAAGTGGGACAGTGGATCTAACTGCATGCTTTGGATGGTATTTGAAATGCTCTCAAGCTTCCCTAGACCTTCTTTCTGCAGCAGATCACTGAGCTGGGACGAACCACAAATTCCATGTCAGATGGAGACCAGACCCTGTTTCTTCAGTCTCATCCAGCCCTGTCACCTTACCTCACAACTGCCCAGAATATACACCCACTTATCTGGTTACCAGTTAAATACAAGGCATTTTCTTGAAAGAAAGCAGACAAGAAACAAGGCACAGCAGAGGGAGGGATGGGGCAGCGTTTTGCCTTACCTTGTTGCAGTAGACACATTTGTAGGGGCGCTCCCCAGAGTGAACCCTCATGTGTTTGTTCAGGCTGGAGGATTGAGAAAAGCTCTTCCCACACACAGAGCACTGGGAAAACAAAAACAAAAACAAAACCAAAACAAAACAAAAACCAAAACAAACAAACAAAAAAACCAAAACAAAAAAAAAAAACCAAAAAAACCAAAACACACAAACAAAAAAGAATAAAGTTAACAGGAAGCATGTAACTGCATAGTTAAAAGGAAAAATTAAGTACGTGGATGATGTGCACATTTCTTACATATAATCTAGGTATACACACGTATTTATGCATTCATATGTAAACACAATAGTAAATTTAAGCCGCAATGAATTGAAACACCCAGAAGTTTAGTCTGGTTTTAAGAACAGATTTACCTGCATATGTACACATATATATATTAAAACCATGCAAAATTTCAAATAATTTGTGTCAAAATTGTTTCAATAAAAACTGATATTTTTCAGAACAGACAATATTGATTTTCAGTAATAAAAATATGGAAAATTATGGAAAATTATTTTTTAAAAAATGTAAATCAAGGCCCAGTTTTAATTTTTTCCCTAGAAGGTAAACTAAAGAATAAAATTATCTTAAATTTACCAAGGCAAGGGAGAGTAAAAGAAATTACATTGTATTTAATACCTCATATTTAATAAAATATTTTTTATCTGTTACTAATTCCATGCAGATATTCTGACATTGTAATAATGCCATTTTAGTTATAAAACATATTTCTGAAAAAAAACCCCACATTGTAGGATGATCTATAAAATACGTATTTGGAGAATTTTGAGAACTGATTTAACTGTGCCATTTCAAGCACTAGAACTTGCCCTTCCCAACCTTTTAGGAAAAAAATCTGATTTTCCATTCTCAGTGCTGCTAGAGAAAACTGGTACTAGAAGCAAGGTGTTTGGTGGAGATGAGTAAAGTATCTCAAAGATTTGCTTTCATCAACTGACAATCAGCTTCACACTGAATGTAAAACTTTTAAGCCGTGTTTGGTCCAACAGACACGGATAAAAGCTGTGGTGGGTTCTCAGACCTAAGGGTGGGGTGTGAGAAACCGACCTGAGACATCTCTCCCCTGATCCTGGACAAGCCAAGCACCTTTAAACACAAGTTAACCCCACCTGCGTAAGAAAAGGAGCAACACCCATACGCAAACATCCAAAAAAGCCCAGGAGAAAATTTGTTTCTTTTCCAATTCCCACTGAGACTGCGGGGTTTATTTTCCCGCAGTCCATTAAACTTCTTTAACCAAGCGTTGTTGCACATGACAAGTTCTTCCTGAGCAGTCCCACCAGGAAACTGCCAGGGAAACTGGAGGAGGAGGAACGTTATCAGCATCTTACCTGGACCAAAAGAAAGACTTATTATCAAGTAGTCTCAGAAGAGCCGGTGACTGGGGAGAGACCCCGGAGCAGGCTCACCTTGTGAGGTCTGTGCTTTTCGTGAACGTGGAGAATATGGATCCTCAGCCTGTCTCTTTTTTCAAAGGATCGGTCACAAAGGTGACAAGGAAATTTGCGGTCCCCCTGGTCCACGCAGCGGGTGTACTTGAGGTGTTTGTCCCGGTAGTACTTGTAGGCAAAAACTTTGCCGCAGCGCTCACACTTGAAGCTCTCCCCGGCTTCTGTACAGCAGAAGGGAAAGTGCCACCTCTCCGTTACACCACGGCAAAAGGGGTTCAGATCAAATCTGCATCCCGGTCAGAGCTAGGACATCTACGGGGAATTTTAAGTCTCTGAGAGGGTAACGACTGTAAACGGATGCCGGCAATATCATTAATAAAATCCGTGCCGTGTCTCCTGAGCGTTCGCAGCGCTCCCCTTGCCTTTTTAAAGGAGAGGAACAAGCTAGAGCCCAGTCTGCTAAAATTCGGTTTAGCTACGAACTTCAGCAAAACCAGGATTTTATCTTTGTATATCCATAAATAGTAACAAAACGTGAAAAAACAACTCAGAGTCTCACATAAAAACCTCTCCCCCTACGGAGCCGATGTGAGAGATTTCTTATCAAGAATTGTCCGCAAATTTTACCTGCCATCCAAAAAGGAAAAGTAATTTTGCACACAATTTCTATAGTTTTCAAATAACTATAGAACAAAACAACACATTTATTTAACTTTTGTTGTTGCTGTATTTCAATTCATTTTTAACCCCTGAATTTAGAAAAAAAAAGCAGAAAATTTTCAGACGTTTATACATCCTTTTTCTATGTTTAATAAAAGTAGCTTTTGGTCAAGTCTTAAGATGAAACGAACAATTTAGCATCTGTCCGAATTAGACACTTCAAGACAACAGGTACAAAATTTTCCATGCCAATTTTTCATGCCAATTTGCTTCTTTCCCTTTCTGTTGCATCCGGCTGACCCATCCCTTCCCTGCTCCAGCTCTTCCCGCATCGGCACAAATCTGTTTTCTCCATATATATGTTTTGCTTATAAGAACATCATACTTTCTGTACATTACAAGCAGAACTACTCTCCCCTCACCCTGGCGTAAGTGCATTCGACATTTATTTTGCAAGCAATATTGGCATTACGGGATCGGAACGACTTCAGCTTCCCTCACTTACTGAGAGCGTTAATTACACGAAAGTCAGGTGTGCAGTCGTAAGATGAAACAGGACCAAAACTGGAATAACCCCGAAAAGCCCATCTCCTCCCAAAACGGGACCCTGAACCACGGCGCTGTGGAGGCAAGCTCAGCCCACCATCACCAGATGTTTTACAATCGTCAGACCAAACAAAACTTTAAACTCCCCGAGGAGCCGCGGAACGGGAGCGGGCTGCCGGCGGAAGAAAGGGGAGCCTCTTGCTCCGCGCTGCCGGCAGCCCTCGGTGCAGCCCCCGGACCCTCCGGTGCCGAGGGGAAGCTGCTGTTTCGGGGTGTTGGATGCTGCAGGAAGGGCGGCCGGGGACCGGCTCCCAGGGAGGGCGGGCAGACCCGAGGGACCGGGGTTGCGCGGCCACCGCCCCCGCGGCAGGACCGCTCACCCACCACCGCCTCATCGCAGGGTCTGGGAAGTCTTTGAAATAAAACTGCTGCACAAAGGCGATGCCTGTGTTTCTTTACCTCCCTTCATGTGAATCTAATCCAGGCCAGGCACACGTCCGTGGGAATAAGGGGCAGTGTCGCCCACGGGGTTGCTGGCAGGCTCACCTTCGGGGTGATGCGAGGGTTTCTTCCCCTCCGCCATGCCCTTCAAGCTGATGGGGATGCCCAGAAATTGCACGTAGCAATCGCCGTACCACACCAGCAGCTCCTGCTTCGGGAAGATTTCCTTGCAGCTCTCGTAGAAGATTTGTCCCTGGTACTGGATAGCCGTCAAATTCTGCTCCTCGGGGAACCTGGCACAGTTCACCAGGGACATCCAGTTGCCAGCGGCTCCCTTCCCGTCTATAAAGTGGCTCAGGCTGCCGTATTCAAAAATCTGGAGAGCAGAGAAAAAAGGATCAGGTTTGACCGACCCTTCCTTACACGTCCCGCTCTCACCAGTCCCACCACCCACACGGGGCCGAGCCCCTCTTGCAAGCTACGGTTAGAGGGGACGCCGAAAGCCTCGCCCCGGCCCCGCGTTGGGGGTGCGGGGTGAGCCCGACGGTGCCTCCTCTACCTCCCACATCAGCGAGTTGTCGTCGTAAGTCTTGATCTCGCTCGTGTTGACCACTTTGCCTTGGAAAGGGCCGAAGCGGACTCCTTTCGGGATGGGGTCCGTACAGAAGACTCCGAGCTGGGACACGTCCCCGTAGGCCACCCGCAGCACCGCGAGCCCTGCAGGTGACAGGGGGCTGAGCGCGGCGCGGCGCGGGCGGGCGCAGCGCGGGCGGTCCGGGCCCTACCTTCGGGTAGCTGCAGCGAGTCCCGGTCGAGCAGCGGGGCAGCAGAGTCCGCAGCGCCTGCAGGAGAGGAACCCCTTCTTCAGCACGGCACCGGCCCTGCAGGAGCGGATCCTACCTCCCCGACAAAGGCCGCAGCCCAAATCACCGCCCGGCTTTTTCCAGGTGTGGGCTCGTAACGCGCGGAAACCACACGGAAACAAAGTCCGACGTGCCCCCGGCGATGCTTCTTGAGCCTGGCTGCCTGCACCCCTTCTGAGACTGTCCCCGAACCCTCCCGCACACCTGGCTGCAAGGAGCGACCTGCAGTATCACGGTGTCACCCTTACCCCCTCTCGCCGCCGTCGAATATCCCCTTACCCGAGCTGGCGGGGGACAGCCGGAGCCCCGAGATGGCGTGGAGGTTCCCGGTGGGCTGGCTGCTCCGGAGTGCCCCGTACAGCACCGCGTTGAGCTCCTCCTCGGTGAAGTGGTACCTGTAGCTCTGCCCCGCCGCCCCGTCTGTCCCCGGGCTGCGGGCAGCCCTGTGCGGGGGGCTCGGGTAGGGCGGCGAGAGCGACGCCGGGGCCCCCGTCCCGAGGGCCGAGCCCTCGCTGGGAGGGAAGGGGGCCGGCAGCCTGGTGTAGACGGGCAAAGGAAGGCTGGGGAAAGGGTCGGTGGGCAGGGGGGGCGGCTGGCTCAGAAAAGCGGGAACCCTGCTGAAGGTGAAGGGAGGCAGAGGCGGCGAGGAGGAAACCAGTCCGCCCAGGGGTTTCAGGGGCTGGAAGAAGTCGGGGGCCGTCTCGAAGTAATGGGCGGGAGGGAGGAAAGAGGGGTAGTAGGAGGCGAGGCCGGCGGGGGTCATCCCGAGCGAGTCTCCCCCGTCTCCGGGGATCGACTGGCCGGCCAGGGACAGAGCCATGTCGGGAAGAGCCGACCGGGAAGGAGAAGAGGGATCTGCCGGGAAGCAGGGGGGCAGACACCTGGTGCTCCCTCTGCGGGGCGGGGGCGGGACGGAGGCGCCGGAGCCGCCACCCGCGGCTATATCGGCCCGAGGAGCGGGGCGGGCAGGGTGGGCACGGGCGGCGGCCGCCCTGGGGTTCGCACAGCCCCGGGGGCGGGCGGGGGTGCTGCCCCCATCGGCACAGCTACCCCGGGGCGGAGCCACGGCTACTCACGGAACGGCCGGGCCGCCCCTCCCCACGTCGGGGTAGGGGAGGGGGGGATGGTCCAGCCTCCAGGAGCCACCTTCCCTACCTCCGGCTCTGCCCTCCGCCTCCCCAAGCCCCGGCCCGGGGGCCCGGCCGCAATCTCGTGGGCTCTGCCTCTCCCCAGAGCAGGAGGCCGGGGTACGGGAGCGCTGCTCCCCACGGACGACCACCTGCTGCTGGAGCTGAGGGTTCTGCGGGGCAGGACACGGCTCCCGCACAGTGTCTTCGGGGGCTGCACGGCTGTGGTTTGAATGTGGAAAGGCAGAGAACACCGCTGAAACTCCAGTGACCTGGACACAGAGGAGCAGCGCACTCTCAGTCACTGCAGGCTTCACGGGCACTGCTGAGGTGCTTTTACTCTAGCCTGGGGCTTCCTGTTAGCTGCTTAGCAGAACACTGGGCTCCTGCTGAGGTTTTCATGGCTCCATGACCAGGCCTATGCTAACCTGCCCAGGATGGGACCAGAGGAAGCCACCTGGTCCTTGCCTCCTGCAGAGCTGCTGGGTGATCCCCCTGACTGTGGTTTCATCCCGGGTTTTTATAGGGTTTCTCCTGCCTTCCTTCTAGGTGGCAAAATGGCAGTGAAAAGGGGACTTGGAAGGGGCTGGAAGATCCTAGGGGCCCAGGTGTTCACTTTGCAGAGTGTCATCGCTGCTGGTCCAGGGAGATGGAGAAACATTCAGCCCAGGACAAAACCCTATACAGCTTGTGTTACTGTGGAGCTCCCTCGAGTAGCTCATTCCAGCCTGGGAGACACTACACATGCAGGCATGGAGGGAAGGGACAGGATGGGTTCTGCTGCACTGTAGAGAGCTTGGGGATTTGCACCCATGGGTCTCTCTCAGAGAAAGGCAGCACAGGGCTTCCTGGGCCACAGCATAGCACGAGCCAAACTGCACACAGACACAGCTGGAGTGGGCCCAGAACACAGCCAGGCTTAGCTCCTGGAATTTAAAATGCCACTTCAGTGGTTATACTTGGTGTGCTATAAAAATTAATTAGCATAGCTCCATGTGATCCTGTGTAAAATGTTGCTTTCATCCCAAAGAAGGGATGCATTAGGAAGCACTTGAAGCAGCCCCAGACAGAGAAACCTTGGCTCCAGACAAGGTCACTGCCTGCACTTGACCAGAGGTGAAGCCATCCTTTCAGTCCTGATTTCTTATCTGGCCTGAATGAAGTGCTCTGAAATAGAGAAGTTGAGAAGGAATCACTGGCTGTCTGGGGCAATGAGGGTGTTCAGCCCTCATTCCTTCAGGCACTGCAATTCCTACTCAGCAGAAGCTTTCATTTGCAATCTCCCTTTATTTTTTCACTCAGGACATAAACACTAAGACAGCAAACACAAGCACACAACCTGACTGGAGAGACACACAGAGCTGATCCAGTCTCCCTCAGCTCCCAAGATCCCTTCCACAGCCAGTCCAACACATCTCTGTCCCCAAAGCTGAGCAGAAATATTTCTGCAGTCTGCATTAAACGTATTGGGCTAATTCTCCTACCTACGACTTCATTCTCCATCCCAACCTCTGCAAGACAAAAGTACTGAATACAGCAGGGAAACTAATATGCACAAGTCTTAAGGACAAAGTAGGAATGCAGCCTTCCAAAACTTTCTTGAGATAGTTCATTAGCTTAAATGGCCTGATTTTTCGGTTGTCTTTTCAGTTTTAATTTTTTTTTCTAATTTTCTCTGCTTTGTGCCAAACCTCTGTTATTTGTAAAACACAATTGATGCTGTAGTGCTTTAGGAAACTGTTTCAACCAGGCATTTCAACATGACTTTATTGATGCATCAGTAGCATAAAAGTAGTACCAGCATTAATCTGATTTACAGGAACAAGTTTCTGAGCTCTGATTGCACAGAAAACTTTGAGTTACATTTAGAATTTAAGTGTTGCCAGATAATCTGGAGTCTTTTGACTATCCTGTGTCCAGGTATCACAGCAAAGGAAGAGGGACTAGGGGAGACATGCTCACATTAGAGGTTCAGGAGAAATGAAGTCCAATAAGTACAACATGAAATTTTAAAATTCTCATCGGTAATTAAACTGTAGACATGACCAGAAACAAAAAGTTTCCTTTTTCACAGAAACCTGATGACACAGAGTCCAGGAGAGAAAATGAAGTACTGTTGCCACTATATTGCAGATTAATCTTTAGATGCTTTAACATCCTGTAAGATGTTAAAGGTACATAGTGCATTAAAAAAGTCATGACCTTGGGGAGAGACGGGGGGAGCAGAAGGGCAGCCTTGCAGGTGCACCTCCAGCAGTCCAGTCAGCACTGTGGACAGCCCAGTCTAGAGGGCCTCCCTTCCCTGATTTTATGTCTTATTACAAAGTAATTAGAGAAGTCTATTAGCCTCCTTTCCTTGCAGTAATGTGGGGATGCATATTAAAGACAAGCACCAAGGGACATCTCTGCAGGCTGCTTCCATAGCATTCAGTCACCTCTCAGTTTGGACACAAGTGAGTTCTTCCTCAGTCTTACACCCACTCTACATCTCGCTTACTCCAGATTTAAAGCAGCCTGCCTCCTGCACATTCCCAAACACACAAGTTACACCTGTGAGCATCTGCATGATCCCCCAAAGACCCCAGTGCCACAGCATTCCCCAATGCTCATCTTCCCACACGTGGGCTTCCTGTGCCCCAGCACCTACATTGATACTCAGCTGCAGCAGGGACATGGGAATCCCAGCAATGGCACCAGATGCTGTCATGGAAATAACCTGAAATGCAATTTAGATGAGGTCAGAGCAGAAACAGTTTATTGCTATGGGTACAGAAGAGGACAGGTAGCAGAAGTGCAACTGAATCTGCTGGTAGACTATTAATAAAAAGGGAAAACAAATGAAGTTGATTGAACTTTCCTTTTCCTGTACTAGTTGTATCTTTAGATAGAGCAGCATTTTAATGGTGTTACCATTAGCTCTGTGACTTCACAAAAGTAATTAATAGCTCTCAACTCATTCCAAGTACATTGAGAATAGACAATTAACTGAAAAATACATGCACAAGAAAAAGGCAGGGAAGCTAGTCTAGAGCCTGGATCAAACCAATCCTGTCATAGAGATGCAATCCTCTTCCCCTTATTGGGGTGGGCCACCCAGTGAACACACAAGCAAGGGCAGGAATATCTGTTCTTTGATATCCGTTCTTGTGTTTCAAAGATGCTTTGCCAACAGTTTGCAGGGAGCTGAATAAATTACTCCAGTCAGGATCACTGTGGGACCTTAGAGCATCCTGAGTAGTTGTAGAATGAAGTGATAAAGTGAAGTATAGCTTGAAACACGGGTGGGAGAGACATTTTTCAAGCAATAGGAGAGTTTCCCATGTTTCTTTCTCTGTCTTCTTAGGAATATCTCCGCGGAGAAATTCCTGGGCACATCACAGAAGTTGGAGCAGCTTCACCTCCTCAGCAGTTGTACGGGACTGGGGGGTGTCTCAGTTTCCCCAGCCTTTGCTACCTTCTTCATTCTTAAATGAAGTCTCAGTGAGTGGCAGTTGAGCAGTTTAGAGCATATTCAATATCAAACATTCCAAGCAAAGTTCCTGCTGCTGTGTCAATGAGCTTTATTCTGGCTGTCTGGTGGAAGGGTTTTAGTCTTTTCTTAGAAGCTGCTGCTGGTTTTCCCAGCTGCAGCGATGCACTGTGATGCTAGTGCAGTAGTTAACATGTTTGCCTAGCACAGAAAAAGTGCCGGGTTTGAAACCTAAACGAGGCAAAAACACCACAAGAACTTCGCAAGTTTCACAAGGCACCACTGCAGCTGGGAAAACCAGCAGCAGCTTCTAAGAAAAGACTGAAATGAGACCCAGAGGAGGGTCTGAATGCTCTCTCAGCTCCTTTCTCTGCACAGAGCCTGCCTTCCATCATGGAGTGTTTTTCCGCTTTTAGTGCCTAACTTCAGGGGATGTGGGGGAAACACCAATCAGATGGCATCCAAACTGTCACTTGGCCTGTCCCCTGTGCCCAAACTGCTGTTGTTCTTAAAGCCAGTATCTCCTAATGATCCACAGAAGGATTCCAGCTCTTCAGGGGTGGAGAAATAACAAACATTAATGCCATTGGAGCAGGGAGTTATCTGAGCATCCTTGGACACAGTGACCTCTTGTGCTCCTGACAATCACACTGGCCGACTCTGGGTTTCCCTGCCCACTCTCTCTCATGTGTAAGAATGATGGTAGCATTTGTCTAATGACAGCAGCCTTGGTTTGCAGGTTCACCCAGCAGCAAAGCTGAGCACAAATGCCAGAGACACACAGACACAGGATGCACACACAGAGAACACTGACATGTTCAGTCACAGACTGCCATGAACAAGGTGCTACCCTAAACCTCACCCACTCATGGTACCCAGGTAAGGCATAAACACAGCTAAGTTTCCACCTCTTCCTTAACTGGTAGAGCTCTATGTTCACCGATGAAAGCACATCATGCCCCTCTCTCTAGGTTCACAAACACTGCTTCATGGGTGGCCTCACTGTGGGCACAGCCCTTCTGCCTGCCCAGTACCCTGCCCACAGTCCCAGCCCTCACACAGAGCTTTTCAGGTCCTTTACTTGCTGGCTGGTGCAGCTGGATGCAAACATGAGTGCTCACACAATCGTCCCTTGAGCACTCCACATTCTGGTCATAGTCCAGTGTACAATTGAACAGATTTCACCCTTTCAGGCAGGATGTTCTGTTTCAGCCACCATCAAATGTTTCTCTAACTGTCCTTTAAGATCCTCTACTTGATCCTAATTTTTTTTTTCCTCCTAAGGGTCTCTCAAACTTCTGATTAGGGATTCTGTTTTTCTTTTGCTGGCCTCCTCATACCAATTGAAAAATACAACCCACACAATCTAGGGAATTACAGCCTATGGACTCCAAGATGCTCCTTAAACACTGTAATGCTTTCATCCCCAGTGTTTTTTTCATCCCCAAGGTAAGTATACAGAATGAGGCACTGAAGAGAACAAACAAGATATACAAGGGCTCCCTCCTGGTCACAACATCTGGCTTAAGCCCACCATGCTGGCTGAAGCTGGAGTCATTACAGCAGTAACAAAGGAGGCTCAGACTGGAACCTAAGTCAGAGAAGGGTTAATGTAGTCCATCATACCACCTGAGTCTCTAAATCTTGGTGTGATTTCTTCTTCAGCTGAGAGATGTCCCAAGAACCTGTCCTGAAGCGGCAAAGGGCTCAATGCCCAGATCTGAAGGACCACTGTTTATATGTATGAGGTTCGTACCGATTCACTCACACTGTAATTCCAACTTGGACCTTTCCCGACCTACATCTCCCAAGGACTTCAAAAATTTGTGTTCATTTGTCCTTCTTTCAGCTGACTAAAGAGTGGGACCTCTTACTGTGACTCTGGACTGACCTGTGCTAAGAGCTGGAATTCAGCTGAAGTGCCAGCAGGGATTTCAAAAAGGTGATATTACACAAGTCATTACACCCACTACATGCACAAGGCCAAGAGAATCACTCAAGGCTGCTCTGAGTTCTGCTTTCCTCAGGGCAAGAACTAATCCACCAGGAAGGTTTCACTGTGATCACTGTGAAGGAGACAGGGTGTGAGTTTGGTCAAGAGGCCCACTGGGGCTGTAGTTGGCATCTCTATCTCCACATTTCACAGTCCAAGAACCAAGGCAGAGGGCTGATACCACTGGCTGCTCTCTGCCCTTGCCATAGCCTGAGCCCAAGCACGCATGACACACAGCCCTCCTTTTATACTGGAACAACACATAAAGAACTCTCAAGTGGTGAGCAACAAGCTGGGGCACAACCCCTAACTGCCAGGCACCCCCATTCTATCCCTGCAAGAAGTCCAGTCTGCAAGACTCAACGTAGAGTTTACTGTGAGAAGGACCCTCAAAAGGCAGAATCACTTTTTCTTTGGTCATGGCATCGAGTTAGAAGAACTTGTCCATATGTCACGTGCCCTGGTCTCTGTCAACAAAGCCTGATCTAGAAAGTAAAAGGCAGCATTTCTCTTCCATAAAGCCAGTTACATCAGAGGTCATCATTAGCTCATCATATTTTGATGCCAGCAGTCTTAGCTAAAACCGTTGTATCTTCTTTTCAATATTAATTAGCTATGAGAATGTCTAAAGGCAAGGTTCCCATTGGAAACATTTTGCCTCTTACTGCATGGATGTTTTCTCTACTTCCTTCTGAATCCACCTTGGGAACAAACTTCCTTCCTTGCTTTCCATAATGTGGCATTCGTTTCCTCATATCACCACCATTTTGCTGAAAATAAGAGAACTGCATGATAAGCCTTGTTTTGGTAAGAATGGCAAAAGGTTACCAGTGTTTGAAGGTCTTTAAAATAACTTTGTTTTCTTAATTTTTTTAATATAAATAGTTTTTCTGCCTCATCCATTTCCCAGAGACAACATAAGATCATTCTTGTACATTGTACATTCTTGAATGCTACAAGCATTCTTGTAGCTCCTTTTTTTTTTTTTTTAAATTGATCTGCCAAACCCTTTCAGCTGTCTTAAATCCACCATTTGGCATAGCAAGGAGAACAAACCCGTAACTCTTCTCATCTCCACTTCACATTTGAGGTCTGCCTCTGCTGACACCGCCACGAAAGATGCCCATTTCATCCCGACTGGTAAAAAAAAGTACTCATAATGAACTGTTCTCATATTAAGCCATGACATAAACATTTTCAGTCAATATAGCCCTGAAAAGATGAAAGGACTTGCAACAACTAGCTGGAATATAAATTCATTACCAAAGCCTGCTGCCTTTTTAAAACCAAGCAATCCATCTACCCTCCAGTGCTACATCTTATACCCTTCTCTGAACAAATGAAGACACAACAGAAACGTGTTGAAATATCTAAAGCCATGTAAAACCCGAAGGCATTAAAATTTATTAAATGATGCAATAACAACAGAATTCTTTATTTACAATAGCATTATTTAACATCAAATAAGCAAATAGCATCAGCAAAGCAATATTAACTTGCATAAATGTATTTAAAATTTCTCTGAATATATCTACCTTTGCATAAACTGCTAACACTAGAAATACAAACATCAATGCAGGTGAACAAAGTGATGTTCAGAGTCAACTCCGTTTTGAAAATAAATCACAACCTGAAACACTGTAAGCTTTCTCCTGAAGAACCATAGTTTATATATTGCTTAATTTTACCCTTGTATAATCTTTTCATATACACACATCTCAGATGCAACTTCATGATGAACTGTACAAATAAAACCCACAAATGACATAAAGGGAAAAAAATTAAATGACAGTAAATGTTTGAAGAAACGTGTCCATCATCTCTATTGAACAACATAAAGATTAAGTGATGATGCACTTATTCCAAAATTGTACACAATTCACTATACAAATATAATACATCAGACAGCTATGTAGGAATATACAAGACTTAAAAACAGATCTAAGGCATTATGCTAGATTTTAGCATTTTGAGGTTCTTGCACATAGCTTTTACCTGTAGTAAGAAACTTAAAAGATTTTGTTTTAGTCTACAAAGAAACACCAGGGAGAAAATTCTAATTAAAATCAAAGCCACTACAGTAAATTTTCTTTTGTGCAGAGAATGCTTTTGCTCTTAGGCAGCATACTACCATACAAATACTAGAAAACTTTTAAATTCACACCAACAATTAATGGCTTAAGTTGCATTTCAAAACTGATTGTGTATCTTTGGGTTCTGCAAGTGGAGCTGTGCCACCCATTTCGTCTGTTAAGCCCATATGAATTCCGCTTTTAAACAAAGATTAAAAAATGTATTGTATAAACTGCAAAAACATTGCTTTTAATTAACACAGGCCCAAAGGGATACCGGTGTGGGACAATATTTTAAGGATTGAATACAAATTAACTCCTTGTAGCAAAACAGCTCACTTCACTTTTAAAACTCACCACATTACATGAACACTTAAACAGGTCGTACGACCATGTATATATGCTTATTTTTCACATTATGCGCCTTTCACATTTAATAATGTAAATAGAACACTGATTAATTGTTCTCTTAAACAAAATCCAAGTACTTTCTCCAACAAATTTACTGTATACAGGATGAAAAATACTGATAATGAAGGGAATTGATTTGGCTTTTTTGTTTCTATAGTGATCAATATGATCAGAAGATTCCTTCACTCACTTTTCTCTTTCATTACTTAGAAGATGACAAAAGTCACAATGAACCCAAATGGAGCCAAAGTGATAGGTACAATCTCCTTTCTTTCAAAATGGCAATGGATGATGAAGTATCATAATCACTACAGATAACGGTCTGCAGGTCTGTTGTGAAATGGGACAAATTTAAACTATTTTTTTCCACTGTGAAAAAGAATATCTGCAGAGGTTACAGTTAAGAAGCAAAAAAGAATGGAATAGCAAGAAAATTATTTAAAAACTCATTTACACTTTGTGGTGCATGAAATTAACTCTTTCAAATTTATACATTTCTTACATAAGTAATTTTTTGTCAGATATATAATGCAAGTTCAACACCAATGTTGTAGCAATGAGGCTGTGGAGGTTAGGGCTGATGGTTATTCTTGTTTCCCACCAGCAGGTCAAAGAATGGCTCAGCTGACTAAACATTCTGTTTGAGTTTGGCAACAGAATGGTGACAGCTGAAAAAGTGTTGCTTCTCCAGACTGGTGGCACTGTATTCTTTAGGGACAAACACAGAAACAGCCTTCGTCATATTTTCCTCAGCCTTAACATGGAGTAGCTGCTATTTTATTTGAACTCCCACCTGAATACCAAAACAAATTAAATGACAACAAGACAAACCTTTCAATTCCAAAAGGCAGGGCTGATGAGATATTATAAAATGCATTGCCTTTTACATTACACCAAAGAATTTGCGTTCGGGTTAGAAAGTTTGTGGGTTAGTGTCCTGGTTCCGGCCAGGATAGGGTTAACTTTTGCAGTGGCCAGGAGAGGGCGTGGCTAGGACCCAGAGGTTCTTCTCACCTCACCTCTAACACCTCACATCATTGCCGGGGGCGGGGGAAGGGAGTCTCTTCCCAGGAGAAGGGCTCTCTTCTGGATCAGCGAGGAGGGAGCATCATCGGGCACGTCCTGGGTTTCCGTGAGAATCGTTTGTCTCTCTCTTGTACCCTCTGTCACTAGGATTGTGGTTGTTACTGTTTTCTTATCTCATTGCTGTTTCCAGTAAATTGTTCTTAACCCATGATCTTTACCTTTTGCGCCTCCAATTCCCCTCTCCAGCCCTCCACAGGGAAAGATGGAGGGGGAGTGAGCGGGCTTGGCTCGAGGTTTGGAGAGTCTCAGTGGGAGCACTAAATTAGGGAGTACCATTCCTAAACAATTAGGAGTCAGCAGAAAGAAAACAGCTCAAACGCATCAATTTCTTAATATTCCAAGTCCTCAGAAACTGATGTCAGTATAGTAAAAGATTATTCAAACCACAGTGGGCAAGGAAAAAAACCAACATGCCTTAACAGTGGCCTGCTTAGTAACAGTTTTTCTAAGATTTGTTACGAAAGGATATAAACATATAAAAATCAAGAACTGGTTCCTACAGTGGCTGCATATAATATAGGTTAATTAAATGGTATTATGAGCAGAATCACAAGGCTTAGAAAATGAGAAGTCTCAAGCCTACAAATTAGGTCTAATCAAGGCATTGTGATCCTTTACAAAACACTTTTCCAGGAGACACACACGGCTAAGAAGATATCTAATTTAATACTGAAGTACCTCATTTGGAATCAACTTCACAACATGTATATCTCACAAAAATTATACAAGTAAAACACTTAAGTTTTCAACTTAAATTATTGCTTGTTTACATATAAACTGGATTTTATGTACCTTACAAAACGTCCTCGTAGTCCGCACTGCTTTAAAACAATCAGAAACATGATAGTGGTGAAGTCTGTAGTGATATCTGCTATAGGTATTACAGGAATTGTTATTTTCCCAGTTAAGGGGATGGGAACCAGAAATTATCATGCTTTAAAACAGGTATCTTTGATATTATGCACCCATTCTGCCACTACCATAATCATTACATGCATTACCATTGAACTCTGCTGTTCAGCATCCAGTTACTGGCTGTGCAGATTGCTGGAAACACACCTAAGGAAATAATGGAGTAATCTGGTTTTTAATTCTATTAGAAAGAGTAAGATGACAGAGGTCAGGAGAGCCAGGTTAAAAAAACCAAGATTTGCTGATTGTTAGGAATTTAATTAAATGAGAATGTAACCAACCTGTATGTTTGGATTCATGATTTGCATCATAAACACCATCACAAAACCCAATCAAATCACCCCTTATAAACAGCCCTCTCACAGGGTAATTTTCATCTGTTTTACAACTTTAACCCCATTCAAAATTGGTCTGTATAGTTTTCTGCATCAGTTGATCTTCTCTGACTTGCTGTCAGTGGAACAGGCTTGTTGGAGGTCTCTAAATGTACCAGACGTTGCTTCTACGCCCTCCTCCATGCCTCCTCTCCGCCCCAAAATGCAGGCCTTAGTCTAAAACACCAGTTTTCAGACAGAACTGAATCCTTTGCACCAGACTGTGTAAGCCAGGGAAAACAAAGCAAAAAAACCCCCAAGGTCTAGAACTAAACAGAAACAGAACAAGAGCATGGTTGTTTTTCCTTAAATACATACATTTAAATACATTCAATCTGACATGGTTTATGAAAATTGCCTGTCAACATTTACTTTGCAGGAGAGATCTAAGTTGCACTAAGGTGAATGCAGTGAACAGACTGAGCAATGTCTGTACGCTAGCTTCAGACTGTCAAAGAAGAGGCTGCTCTTGGGCAAGGACCCCCCGGCTCCCCTGGGGAAGGCAGGGCTGAGTCCTGTCGGCAGCAGGCAGCCGCCGCGGCCGGCAGCTCTGCCGGGACACGACAAACAGACGCAGCTCTTCAAACTGGGAAGGGTTTGGGGCCGTAAGCCCAGTCAGCTGAAGAAAGGAGCAACCAAACCACCCTCAGGGTCAGCAATATTTCTGCAAAAGAAGAGAAATGGGGGAAAAACAAATGAGTTCTTCCTGCTGGGATAGTGAAGATCGATAGGTCAGTGAGATCTGGGATGCTGGAGTGCAACATCCATTGTCAACCGTGCATTACTGTAATGCTTTCTACCTCAAATTTAATTGGAGTTTATAAAGCTAAACGATTCTTTTGTACACTGATGCAACTGACCAGTGATTTAGTCCCTTCGATATCAGCGAGGGTTTAATTTCACTGCATTCTTAGGTTCTTAATTCATTCCAATTATCCTGGATGTTATAATAACTCAGGATCATCCACCTCTAGTGAACTTCAGCTGAAGGCATGGCAATAGGATTTTTAAAAAGTCTCATTCTCAGAATATGTGCAAAAATCTCTCTTAGTGCTGCATCACTGTCAAAGGAAACAACTGCCGTGACTCACTTTCCCTTCCAAGACTCATAATGAAAAAGGGAATACAGAAGTAAAGCCAGCTTCAGCTACGGATCCCTAGAGATGTTTTTTACCTCATACTTACTACCCTTGCAATGTCTTTACACAAATACAGTACAAACTGGTTTCAGCTGAGTTGATTATCTTTTTATTCACAAGAACATCAGGATGTGGTTTTCACAGTTGTTTTAAGACTACTCCTTCCAGTGGCTGCAATCTGTGCCTTTCTGTCTTCCTCTCCTTGTAAATGCCTGCTCCCATGGGGTGCTGTGGTCAGTCAGGTCAGAGAGTCAATCCAGCCAAACCCATTTTCCTCCTCCCCTGGGGTTGCTTTTCACTCACATCCCATGGCTCTGGCTATGGAGCAGCTCTTTGCTCCTGTCAGACATGAGGAAGGCCCTGTTTGCTCAGTGATGCTGGGTAGGCAGCTTTCTCACCAGTTCATGTGCATGCTGCGAGGCTGCCTCCTGGAAGCTGCCTACACCATGCTTTGGACCTTACCACACCTTCCTCTGCATTCACACAAGGCCTAGAGATGTAGCTGTACTGGCAAATAAAGTCAGTGTCAAGTATTATCCCACAATGCAGGAAAGCAAGGTCCTATGTTTTGTACATCTCCTATTCCCTGTTTAGCTGGAGCTCTTTTTGGGTGTGACCAGCCATGGGCAGCACTGAGTCCTGATCGTGGCTCCTCCTTCCTTCCTCACAGCACAGAGACACCACACTCACATCCCTCATGCCCTGACTAATACGGACAAACTAATTTTTGACTCTTCTTTTTAACATGCTGAGAGGCAGTTCAGGGACCTGTGAGTGGTTTTCAAAGTGGAAACGAAAGTGAAAATCCAAAGATGTCCTTATTTTCAGGGTGGACATTTAGGAAACACTATCTCCAGAGAGATACTAAACAAACACTCCCACTATACCAGCGACCTGAAAAAAATTATGTACTGCAAAAGTTGCACATTAATTACACAGCTTGAACTGTCTTTTAAAAAAAAAAAAAAGTTTTGTATTAGTAGTTTATGGCTCAGTTGCACGAAAAAAGCAGCTGTTTGACCTCTACTACAGTTCAAAGTTCAGTGAAAAGTATTTATAGTGCATATAAACAGCATTTTCATTGACAGTCAGAGGTACATCAGCAGAATAAACGTAAAATCATGAAGTGCAGTCTGATGGATGTACCTTTCCAAAATAATTTGAGAGATTTGAAGAAGTTGTTTTTCTTCAGGTGAAACAAAGCTTCTCTTATGCATTGCTACTGTCCCTCTCATTATCATGGCACTGACAGCATTATTATAATTTTACACCCCAGAGATTCCCTGCCAAAAGTCATGCCACTCATTTCTTTCCACCTGCACCCTGACTTCTCTCCACCATCTCTTGTACCTTTTCTGTCACATTCACTCTCTTTTCCTTCTCTCTTCAACAATTATTTTAAATCTACATCCTCCTTCAGTCTGCTTCTGTCTCAGCATCCTTATACCCTTTCTTTCCTCAGCAGTACCTGGAATTTTCTTCTCTGACAGCCAGGCTTCTCTCAGCACGACATTTACCTGGTTAGGGAATGCACTAAGTAGGGGACCTCATAGCAGCCTCCCAGTACCTAAAAAGGCCCACAAGAGGGCTGGAGAGGGACTTTTTACAATGCCATATAGTGACACGACAGTGGGCAATGGCTTTAAACTGAAAAACAGTAGGTTAAGATTAGATGTAAGAAGAAATTCATTGCTGTGAATGTGGTGAGGCACTGGAACAGGTTGCCCAGACAAGTTGTGGATGACTCATCCCTGGAAGTATTCAGTGTTGGATGGGGCTTTGAGCAGGCTGGTCTAATGGCAGGGGGTTGGAACTAGGTATCTTTAACGTCCCTTCCAACCCAGTCCAATTTATGATTCTGTAAAAATGCCTTGGTGTATAACAACTTCTGCTAGAGCAGAATACATTGCATCTTTTTTATTAATCAAAGTGACCATGAAATGGCTGCAGAAGAGACTCTTTATGTACAGATCCCCCACTCTTGGAGACAGACATCTGTATATTTATTTGAGGAATGAAGGTGTGAGAAGAATTGGCGTCCAGGAAGTTTTAAATATGTATGAATACAAAAAAGACAGGGATACAATAAAATATATGTATGGTTACTTCTGCCTCAGTACTTTCACATTCTTCATTTTCATTCATGTTATTAACTTTTCAGACAGATGTTTCTAATTTCCCCTATTACTCAAATTCATCTTCTTTAACAGCAGGGAACTCCACCATGCCCTGGCCCAGGAGGCCGCCGCAAGGTGGCGCCTGCCCCGCGCCACTTGACCGCCCTCAGTCTGTCCTGTCCGTCTGTCGCTCCCTCCTTCCTTCTCTGTGTCTATAGAGCAATCCTCCCTCACATTAATTACTACTATCCAGGGCACTAGTAACTCTGTAAGTAAAAAGATATGGTACCCGCTCCAGCCACAGTACAGTCATAGTTCTGCTGTGCCTGTGCCCCATTTCTTACCCGTGCTGCATCTCCGTCCTGCTTTATCATATCCATTCCAGGCAGCTGGTTTGGAAAGAGATTGCCTCCCCTCATAGCAGGATCATTAACCTATTGGTGACAAGATATCAAGGAGAATGAATCAAAAAATATATTGGGAGGAGGGCTGGGAATTCAAAAGAAGCATTACAGACCGTTACACTACTTGCATGTACCAACACCCACTCCTGAGAAAATGCTGAAGTCAGGGAAGTGACTGGATAGCCAGGCACTCCTTGACTTATATTATTCTGCTTCACAGTCAACAACAAAGATTTCATTCCTGATACTGTGACCCGTATGCATATTTTACAAAGCAGGTTCCATAAATTAGGTCAGTGTTATCTGAAGAGGACATCTCTGCTATCAAAGTTCTGAAAGCAGAAACATGTAACTACCTTCCCAACCTCAATAACATACAGCTTTGCTGCTTGCAAACTACCACACACTTTTTTCAAAGCCTGATAAGGTAACATGTAGGCCAAATTATACAAACTACTGACTTAGTTTTAACAATACTTTTCTGTTTGTAAGCAATGGGAGAAAGGTAACATTAAACAGGAAAATGTGCAGTGGCATGCTTTCCTAAAGGATGGTCTCCATAATTTCCTGAACACAGTCACAGGAAAGTACTGAAGGTGTGCATTTCTGCACAACCAAAGGTCTGTCATGCTTAGCTGTGTGGAAAGAGTAGTTTGCCAAATTTACAGCAATGCTTTCTCAGTCAAAGAATTAATCTCACCATGTGGGAACTGGCATAAAATATAAAACAGAGCCCTTCAGCAAGGTTCTGAAATATTAGGAGAAACAGCTTTCCTTAGAAGTTTTACAGGGAAAGAAAGAGACCTTTTTCTAGGAAGACTTTCTTGAGTCAATTCTGTTACTTCCTTCGGAGTAGATCCCATTCTCCTGACACCCCCTCTCCAGACATATATACTGGTAAGATCCTGTCTCAGCCTTCTCTTGTCAAGGAAGACTGTCTTGAATTCACCACATGAAGTCTCCTCATTTCAGGTCCTCCTGTTATTCCTGTTGCCATTCACTGATTTTGAAAAATGCATTCATATGCAACCACCTAAAGACTGGTTTCAAATCCTGCCAGAGACAAGATTACAATTCAATGGGAAAGATGAAAAACTTAGAATATTTTTGCCATAGGAATTTTAACTGTAAAAAAATTGATTAAGTGCTGCAAGCCTCCTAGTGATGTTTTCTGCTTCTTGACGTGGAGAGATTTTTAAACCTGAATGTGAAAATTTAAATCAGAAGGGAAGAGAACCATGTTACTTTATTCAAAAAGAAATATAATAGCTTTGCAGCTCTGTCTGCATGCATTGGGTGATTCCATGTTTAAAAAGTGCTTTCTGCTACTAATCAACATTCATTAGAATGTGCAAGCACAAATACCTTTTCTGATTGTTCAGTAGACAAAGGAAGGTAAAAATGAAAGCAGAAATAAAATATGTGTATCCTGAATCAACAGCAGTTTTGGAACCAAAAGATGACTGCATGATTTGGCACTTAGGACAGGTATGGAAAAGGAAGGTGGCTCCAGATCACTACAAAAGGAACAAAGGCATCAATGAAGGTCCTATTAGAGAATCTCTTTGCCAGTGATGATGCAAGAATCCCGACAGATATAAAAACCTCCAACCTAAACTCAAAAAACCATTAAAGCCCCCCCTACTATTTTGTTATATAAATACATTTGGTTCAGAAGACCTTAAAACAAGACATCCCACATTAACTTTTCTGACTGCAAGAACATTCAATTAGAAAAGTATGGAGAAGGACAAAGAATTGGAAAGATTTGTATAATTTTCTGAAGAAAGGTAAAGTGGTGTTATCATATATGAAGTCTAACTAAAGAAGAACAAATATGTTTTAAAATGCCTTTGCAATTAAGCAAAACTTGTAGTCTCCTGTAAACCAAAGTTATATACACGGTGTCTAACAAGTTAAGTTTTCTACCACTCCAGAGCTGCTTTAATCTGGTATGCTGAACAAAATCAAAATACCACTTCAAGGTAACTCTTCTTAAATACCATGATCATTTTAGCCTGGGGAGTACTGCCCTGTGCAGGATGAATACACAACTACTCTGAGTGGGCTTCTAAATAGGGGTTTATTTCATATAGAGAAAAGCCTCTTCTTGCATAGGTTTCAAGCTGCTTCTTTGATAGCTCAGTAAATAGCATGGATCCATGATGCAAAATAAGTAACAGGCAAAACCATGGCAATAGTCCACTGTGCAAACAAGAAGATGAGGACAAGGGCACAGTAAGATCTCAGAATGGTGCAACAGCAGGAAGGTTTTACTCTCTTGATGCCTGGGGAAGCTGTTTTGGACAGGAGGAACCTGCAGACCCAGCAGCTAGTACTTCAGCATTCCTGGCAGCAGCCTCCTAGAAGAAACACTAGTAAGAGCAGCCTGAAGAGATTTAATGTAATTATAAGACAGAAGATGATAATGAGACAAGATCTCATTCCTCAAATATATCCAAGAGCCTCTAAGTATATAGTAATTACCAAGCCCATTTTGGCCACAATCTTTCTGCTTGGTGATGCTGGGAACCCTGGAGGTAAGCAAGAGAAGATGGAGATAACACAAGTATAATCAGATAAACACCAAACTTAGTATTTCTGAGTTCTGGATGTATCTGTATGATACAGCATAGTGGCACAATGAGAGAGGACAGAGAGCCAACAAAATCTGGTACCAGGGGTAATACAACTGCTTCTCACCACGTAAGTCCAGGAACAGCTGTTTATTATTAGGTAGTAAGATCTTACTTCCAAAACCATCCAATAGTAATAATGTTGAGTTTTTTTCAAGTTTTTTTAAGCTAGGACATATTTGAATCACTGTTACTCTCACTGCAGTTAGAAAGAGACAAGCATGTGAAGTTCAAATGACGTATTATGGAACAAAAAGTGACACTGAACAAGTAAATAGAAGTGTAGGTGACAGTATAAGAAAACCCTAAAGAATGAATGAAATGGCAACAGTCAGCAGAATTACAGAAAACAGTAATTTTGAAAACCACCAGTTACAAGAAAAAGTTTAGCAGAGTCTAGGTCAACTGCTAAATAAAGATGTCAAACAGTAAAATACTATGCCCTGAAACAGGAAAAAAAGGTGTTAATTTTAGTATTCAAGTATATATTTTTAGTTATACATGTTTCTCAAGCAAGAAAATGCAAAGCACTACAGCTTTTTCATTTCATACCTCTCAACATTCCTGAGGACTAAAAAGTACTGTCTCATGGCCCAGAAATGGCCCCTCAGCTGTCAGCTGGCCACCTCTGACCTAGACCAAGCATAAAACATTTGCTTGCAGATGGCACAGTGCTGGGGTGGTAAATCAGGAGGAAAACAGGTTACTGTTACAGAATGAGCCACAGCACTTCGCTTTAAGAGACGCGATCTAAGAAACGCATTTTGATGGAGACAGGAGGGAGGCAATACTTTTGGGAACAAAGAATGCAGGTTCCATCTATGTAGAATGTATTGAGGAGAATTTGGGGGGATCATCATAAGGATTTCAGTGTGACACTGTCCCCAAAAGAATCAAGGCAACCCACAGATTAGAAATTACATGCAGAACTTGACTCTACACAGCTTTGATGCAGTCACTGTTAAATCACTGTCTCTGGTTACCCCGTTCACATTTCTAGGAGAAGGTTACCACAATGGAGTTTAAAGTAGATCCAGAAGAGGGACTGATGGGCTGAAACCCAAATATTGAGGTGGATAAAGGACCTTAGCCTATTCAGCTTACTGGAAGTTAGATAAATGCTATCTTGAAACAAGATCTTGTAGTCTAACAGGAAGGAAAAGCAGTGTGACAGCTGTGCCAGGGGAAACAGTAGCCTGCATGGGAATCTTTAAAATAAAACCAGGTCTCTTTCTACAATGCAGTTTGTCAATCCAGGTTCATAGGAAATATTGTGTAGCATGGGTATGCTGAGAAATCAGATTGGGTCATCACCTTTAAATCCCCTCTCTCTTCTTTTTTCGTTTTACTATTGTTTTACAACACTAAATGTGTGCAACTCAACTTGGGAGCTAATAATAAACAAAGTCTGCTATAATTGGGCTTAGCAACTGGGAGTATCAGAGAAGGTGACAGATTCGGGAGTATCAAAATTACTTTGGGTCACCAATATGTAGCACCTGTAAGAGACAAATGTGATTTGCAGCTATATCTGTCAGAGTATTCCAAGAGAAACGGGGAAGAACTAGTGTCATGCACATGGCTCTGGTGCTTAGGAAATACTGATTCAAACTAGAACAGCTGCAGGAAAGGAAAGGGAATTTAAAGCCTAAGAGATTGAAAAATTGTGGCTTGTTTGGCTTACAAGAAAAATCCCACAAAACCTGAAACTAAACAATCCAACAATCTCAAACTAACAAAAAAAAATATCATGTTGACAGAATCTTTCTAAAATACAAGAAAAGAAAAGAGCTATTTAAGGTAAAGGACAACATTGGAAAAGTAGATACTCTGTTATCAAATTTAGGCTGGAAAAAAAGTCATACATTAACAAGCCATCAACATAATCAGCTTTAAACTGGAACATTATGTTATCAAAGTTACAGCAAGAGATGTCCATAGCAGGAGATGTTACCTGAAGACACAAGAGGTACTTTCCTGTCACTGTTTCTAAGAGAATTCCACAATTTCAAGCCTGTGTTTTTGAACAAGCTGTGTTTTGAACAAGCTGAAGGTCAGCTTTGAAACAAATATATAAGCCTGTTAATTAAGAGGATTTGTTTGTCAAACACTTACTAATGTACTGAGAGAGTTTAATTGCAGGTTGACAAACAAAAATGTTATTTTTTTTTCTTATTTCAGATATCCTAGGTAGCAGTAACAAATAAGAATGAGGCTGTCAACATCCTCTCAGCAGAAAAGAACAGGTTACTTACCTATTGGTTTAGCAACCTATTTGATATGCACCACATCACAAAAAATGTGCATTTAGTGCTTGTACAGTTCCCACATGGATAGTTCTGAAAGCTGATCGAATATTTGTTGTCTGGGACTACAAACACTGTGGCAGTTGAAGCATCTTCCAAACCCTGTCCATGCTGGCCACTTTCAATCTTAGGAAGCAGCTGCCTGCCATCCAGTTCTAGCCTCCACTGCTGGGAAAATCAGCAACTCCACTACAGACACTTACCTACTGAGAGCAGGAGAGCTTCCCATGGAAGTCCAGGAGCTAGCTCCAGTGCTCTCTACCTCACTGGTCACCATGGCTATTCAAGTGCAGAGCCACGAACTAAACACTCAAACCAAAGCCTTTTTAACATCGGCATCTCTCAAGACAACTAGTAAGAGAAACATAATGCAGTGGACCTGAAAACCTACTGGAAGTAAAAGCAAATCCTCTAGCTGTCATCTCACACCCTTAGATTCTCACCTGCTCAGGACCCATGGAGGACAACCCTGATGTAGGCACAGAGGTCGCTGAGGTCATGCTGATCTGCCCTGTCATCTGGTTCATGTTGTTCATACCACTTGTGTTGGTTGCCATGGATACACTGATGTTCATGTTATTGTTGTACATGCTGGTGCTTGCTTGCTGCCCAAAATGTGGTGGGGACTGTTGTGAAAACATGCTACAGCAAGGAATGGAAAAAGCAATGTGTCAGACTTAGAATGCTGAAGCCACTAAGAAACTTTCTAAAATATATCTTAAGCTAGAATTTGTATGTATTGTCATTTATTCCAACTTCAAAAGAAAAACTAGTTTTCAGTTGCATTAATGTCTAAGGAGTAGATTTTCAAAATTTAAGTTTCTATGCCTGTGTACAAAAATGCAGGCCTTTGCACGTGAAACTATGGCAGAGTACAAATCTGTTATGCACATGCCAGAACAGCCAATTAGCTATCTAAAGGAGCTTTGTTTGTATTTTCAAGTAATGCTTGGAGGGAGAGGAGAACACCTTTAACCTCCAGTGTTAGCACAGCACAGGACGGTTGAGCTGACATTGTAGACAGGATAATAAACTTTCTTTTTCGCAGAATAGGCTTTTTGCATATATGAATACCAGATTTGCACATACAATTATGGCAAGCAGGCTCACAAATATAGACATGCAATTGTGCAGAAATTTCTTTACTAGGTCTTAGCATCAGGTTTTGAAAATGTGGCACTGTAAGAAACAACATAAAGTCTAAGACAATTACCCTCTATGTTTCTTTAAGAGCATTTCTGATCAACTTAAGGAGGAGTAACTGTGGAAAACCTCATCCCAGATTTTATTCAGTCTAAGTGCTTTCTGGACAGTATCTTGCTTCCCATTACGTTGAAAGCCATATGAGAGACTTCTTTACATTTCCTGAAACGCACTTCACTGTTTACACATCTGTCTTTTCTAGTCTTTGACCATAATTCAACAGCTGAGGATGGAATTGTTACTGACAATGTGTCTGTTTAGAGGATGTGCATTTGACTGAAATACTGGAAGGGTTGCTGTGTCTCAGTATCAGTGGCTGACTTTCCCTGCCTGTGAAGCACTGTTCCCACAGCTGAGGAAATCTTTCAGCGTTAACACTCAACCTTGCACTTGGGTACCCTGTTAGGCTATTGCTGTGCATTCTGAGACCTGGTGGAGTGCAACAGCATTCTGGGCACAGGACCAAGCCCAGAAAATCCCATCATTCTCTTCCTTCCAATTCCATGTCTTTTCAGGCCACTTCACCCCATTTTTAAGTTGTTATCTGGATGGCTGAAACAGTACACTACAGATCATTGTGAATACTCAGTGGCTTGTGTAAGCACATTTGACATGTCTCTGCTGTAGAGCTGGAGTTTAGCAAAGCCAACCGTTGGACTTAGGGAGCTGCCCCTGCTGCCTTTTTTGGCAGAAGCCACGACAGTGGCAGCTATGCCTCCTGCAGATGCTTCAGGAAGATTGGAGGATGAGGCACGGACAAGGATGAGGATAAGACATAAATCAGCTGCTTTAGGGGGAAATTTACTTGGATTAGCCTCATCAACAAAATACTGGTGTTTTGGCTTTATTAAATCTTTATCAACTAGCAGGAAAAAGATTTGTTGCTGTGCTAGGAGAGTAAGCCTGAGAACTTCAGGATGACAAAAGCACTGTGGCAGAGACAGCTGTGTGCACCCCAGTGCCAACTGATACAGGCTGTACCTGTAGCTCCTCCCATCTTCCAAGGAAAAGCTCAGAGCACCGCCACCTAGAAGCTCACTGCTGCCTACTGATAGTGTTCAACATCTAACCCATTTGATTTGGACAGACTGATTATTAGAGCTACACCCACTGGGGCAGGAGCCTCAGCTGAAAAGGTGACTGCATGCATGAGGTATTGCTACAATGCTGTCAGAGAATGACAGCTATATGCTGACCCCCAGCATGTGCAAGCACTAATGGGCTGAACCTGGTTACACTCCAGCATTTAAAGTGGAAGGTGATAATCCAGTCACTGCAATTCCAGAGCAGTAGGGAATGCATAGGCTCTGGCTTAGCTGATCCAGCCATGTGGAAAGCAGTGTGGGATGAAAATCTTATGCAGAACAAATGCATCCACACAAACATTAGGGGCTGGAGTTCACTGTGCAGCACAGGTGCTTCTTAAGGGCACACGGTGTTTGATCAGTTATGACAGACAAAGCAATGCATTGCGTGGATGCAAGTCTTTTAGCTATGCACTCACTTTGCCTTGTATGAACACAATTTAAACCAATTCATCAAGCCAAATTGAAATCTCTTTAAGGACAGATAGTTAACAACAAACAAACACGCAAACAGGTACATAAAACGAGCCCATAAGTAAGTGTAGACCATAAATAACCCCATTACTCTGTGTGTTCATGTTGGTTTTCTTCTGGATTTACCTGTTACCACCCATATTCCCTTGTGCCCACCCATTCATCTCCGTAGAGGACTGATAGGCAGGATTAGCCTGAGTCTGCTGAATCATGGGGCTTTGAGTGTGGGCCAGCCTTGGTGACATCAGTGGACTCTGAGGAGTGGTGGCCCCTGTAAAGCCTGGATCGGGCTGCTGACTAATACCTGAAGAAGAAAATGAGAAATTTATCCACTGCACATTCAGAGAAAACAAACCAAGAGCTCACACCTGCTGATGTGTCTTAACACAGTCCTACTTTTATCCTCTAGTAAGAGTAGATACCAAATTTAGAGTTGGATGGACATAATTTGTTATATCAACAGAACTTTCAGATAACATATTATTTAATATAATTATAACATAACTTATACAGTAGATATAAATAAAGAAACTGTTTAACAATAACTGTATGGAGGTAACTGCCCAGAACAAAGTGGTTTTTGGCTTTGTAAAACAAAGAAAATAAACTGTATTACTTATCATATTACACATTGGTTTAGGGGTTGGAAAGGGAATGCTTTTTTTGAAACTCATATATATAACTTAAATTGAAGAGGTTTTTGTTTAATTGACTCAAAATTCAGAGTCCATCAAGTAAATACATATACATACATGTTTGTGTGTGCATACAAATATTTATCTGCATATATCTATACATAAAGAAACATACGCCCTGCAGTTCTGCTGCTGCTCAAAGAAAGAGCAGTGCTTAGAGAACAACTGGTACTAGAGCTAGGAAAGTGGAACCTCCAAGGGGTCTAAACTGCCATGTTCCCACTGTTCCCAGGGAGCCAGGCAAGAGCCTGTGGACCAGGGGGCCCAGCACTGGGGGGAGCATGGGGGAGTAAGGACTGACAAAATGTACTGAGGGCGAGTGGAACCAGTACCGTAGTTTGGAGGAAATGGAAACTGCTGCGCATTTGCCTGTGGGATGCGCGGGTTGCTCATGGTTGCTGGGATGCCACCGGTGGCCACCATGCTGGGGGTCATGCTCAAGCCTTGCCCTCGCATCATCAGCGTCCGCTGCTGCACCTGCTGCTGCTGCTGCTGCATCTGCCGCTGCCGCAGGTGCTGGCTCAGGATCTCCCGCTGCCTCTGCGCCAGCATCTGCGCGTTGATGGGGCCCTGGGGAAAAACCACCGGCACCCATCAGCAACCCTTCCAAGGCAACCCAACCAGCAGAGGCGTCTCCACTAGAGCAATCTCAAAGATCCCAGCTTTTCCCTCTCCCCTCATCACAGCTAACAAAAATATAAAGCAGGAGAGAATAATCTTGCTAATACTTCTCCTGGGAAAGACTTCCAACAGTGCAAGAGTCAGTAACTGAAATAATACCAGTGTTTGGGGCTGCCGTGATTTGTATTTGCAAATGGAGCAGCTCATTAAAAACACACATCTTTAGGAAATGAGAAGCATGGTTAAAAATGCATCTTTATTAAACAATCATCCATCCCATGTAAAAATGGGAATGACTCTCAGAAATAAAACTCAGGCAAAATACTCCCTATTACACAGATTGCAATATTTGCATTGAAACTGTACTTGCCACATAGCATTACTCTTGTATTATACTGGGGCAAGAAAGCAAAAAAGGAAGTGACTTTCTTTTTTAAAAGGTATTATTTTTCTCACCTGTGTTGGCACTCCAGTTCTCAAAGACAGATTCATATTGGAGACGCTGCTGATCTGATTTATCAGAGGCTGCCGATTCTAAAGAGAAAAGAAAGCAAACCACCCCAACACCAAAACCCCAAAGTTTTTAGAAGGAAAGAGAAAAAAAGAAGTGTTACATATAGAGTTATACAGATCTACTTTCCTGATCAGCTGGTCTGTAGATCTAGTTCTATATATCCAAGCAGTGACTAATTTTCCTCCTCAAATCCTACTACCATTCACAGAATGCTGTTTCTTAAAGAGATAATACAGCATAAAAATAACAACACAGGCACTATGCTGTTTATACCAAACATGCTCCCTTCATATTTCCTGTTCTTTTTCACTTTAGGACTCAACTGTTGAGCTTTACTCCAAATGAGACCCTATCCTGATGATTGAAGGCAGAAATGTTCTTTCCTCGTTAAATACAAAAAGCATTGATATCTCACTGGTAGTACTACAAACCTATGTATTTAAAAATGAAACAAGAACTCAATTCTCAGAAGCAGATGAAGGTCAAGGGGAAAAAAAAAAGGATGTAGGAAGTAGGCAACAGGCAGCAATAAAAGCAGCTAGACTGGTGGAAGAGTCAAGATACAACAAATAGAATAAGACGTATGTAACAAAAAGCACCAGTGTAACCTTGCTCAAAGACTTAGTGAGATCTAGGCTTAAGTACTGGTCATGTTCTTGCATCGTATTATACAAAGAATAATGTGAAGATGCCAAAATAGAAGATCGAAAAGAGAACGTGCGAGGCGCTATCTTGCAAAACTCATTGTGGCTCCTGTCAAATTTGAGCTTAAAAGACCCAGTCTGTTTGGAGCAAGCCGAGGGCAGGTGCCACCCAGGAGAGCTGGGCACGGAAGGGGCCGTACCTGCTGCGCCTGGAGGCGGTGCTGCAGCTGGAGCCGCAGCTGGTTGGGCTGGTTCTGCACGATGCCGGCGGGCCGCAGGCCGGGCCGGGGCTGCATGCGCAGGGCAGTGTAGCCCGGGCGCTGCCCCATGCCGTGGAAGCTGGGGTCCTGCATGGGCGCGTAGCTGCCCTGCGCCATCTGCGCCTGCGCCGCGTACTGCTGCGAGAACACCGGAGCCTTCTGCTCCATCAGCATGCTGGACTCCTGGCTCGGGAAGGTCTCGGGGTCGACAGCTTGGCTCTGCAGAAACACACGGACAAGAGGAACAGTTGGTGGGACACGGCTTTCCAGGGGATTATACGGGACTAAAACAGAGAGCATGCAAAAACAACCTTCCAGGATGTGTTTTGAAATAGAAAATTACATTAGCTTTCTTTACCTCAATATAAAACTTAAAAATAAGCAGAACTGTATATTTGAGTATCAAATATATTCACAGAGACAAATTCCTCCTCTTTCTTTTCCTTTGTTTTGTTGGTTTTTTTTTTTAAACAAAACCCCACAATCTTTCTTGAGTTCTTTACACAGACCTTGTATTACTCTTCTAATGAATAATAACTTGAAACAACAGATGCTAGATCAGAATCTGTAAATGAAGTGATGCCAGCCTATTTCTGCCACCGAATCTGAGGTAAATTCAAGGTATTACAAATGAATAAGTAGATTTTTATCAGTATCTTTAAACAAAGCAATGACTTCAAATAAAGATGCCTGAAACTATTACAGAAGCTAATGTGAACAGAGTGCGTAATTCTTTCAGGGCACTTTTGCACTAACTGATTATCCATCAGCATAAATAAACTAACACAATTCTAAATTCTATTCTAGATACTCCCCTAATATTTGCTCTAGCCAGAATAATTTTATAGCTTATTCCACACTGACCTTGAAAATGAAGTTAATCTGAATTTCAGTGCCCTCATGAAAGAAAGTCTTTAAGCTGCTGTAAAATGTTTGAAGGCTATTTTAAAAAACATGTTTTTAAATGAAGCAGTTCTCTTATCTGCAAGATCCTTTAACTGTTTGCACTGAATTACTAATTAAACAGAAACATATTTACTCCTTAGTTTGAAATAAGCCATTATTCATAATTTTTGATGGTGGCACTCCAAAACCTATATAATATTGCATGAAAGTTTCATACCGCAAAATTGAAGTTCACCAATAAATTGTATCTCCAGCTCTACACCTCACTGACTTCTGTGTTGTACCAAATAGTCTTGGAGATAGCTTTCTCATGTTCAAAGCAGAATTTCATTGGTCCTATTTCATATCTCAAATGCAGAGCTAGTTCAGATGTTACGCTCAGGGTGCTGATGAGTGCTGGGGAATGAAATGGGTATTCCAGGCTCCTCTGAGAATATTAAGTCATTATACAGACATATACTGATTTTGGAAATAAAATTCTGATGCCAGAAATGTCAGGAGCTAACTTTTACTCAAAATACTTTTATTTTCACCACTTTTTCTTGCACCATGTAAGACTGAAACAGGCAAGAACCACATTGAAGTCAAGAAAACTAACCATGGGGAAGAATGGATGGAAAAGCATAGAACAAAGTGTAGCAAGCATGCTCGTAATTTAGAAAAAGAAATACAGTTTAAGTGCTTGGAATGAAATCAACTGCCTCAGATAAAATTCATCCCTTAACACATATTAATCAACTAAGGAAAAGCTAGGGGTCAATTTACACATCTCAGGTTTGCTAATCCAAAGGCTTGTTGCTCCCATCACACTAAACTCTTGATCCTGCTCCTCTGCTCCTAGGTCTTCATGCTCTTATTTTCCTCTTTCCTATACTCTGTTTCTGCCCATGATCTCTGTCCCCCTACAGTTGTTCCTCTGACCACTATATTTTTGTTTTGGTCAGTTTAGTTGCATAAAGCAGGTCAGAAGAAGGAGATCTAGGTGAGGGTGGCAGGGGAGAGGAAGGAAGACTACACCAGGGGCTGAGGGAAGGTTTTCAGGTGACACTGAGCCATTAAATGGACTTCCACCACCCTAGCTTGCAAGAAGTGTTTTATAATCCCCTTTTTCAACTCCACTTTGACAACATATCTTATAAAAGCAATATCTAATGCATGCAAAATACCACGTCCAGTATACCTGGCTCACTAGTTCTGGTATTCCTAGAGCCCTGTCGATTTCTTCTAAACCATCAAAATTCCTTAATGCCATGTAAAGCTGATCCAGGAGAGCACCTTCATCACTTGGTGATTCTGATGAAGGATGGTTACACAAGAGATCATCTGGTGAGCTGCCAAACGGTTGCCTGTGAAAATACGAACACAGGGTTGGTAAACAGCTGCTGGAAAACATGAACGAGTATCAGAGGATTAGTACTCAAACGGAACTAACAAGTGGAGACAGAAATTATTTTAATCGCTGCCAATTTTGTTTAGAAAGTTATTCTGGATGGAAGTTATGGGACCCAAAGAAGTAATTAAACAGTGTGATTAATGCCTGCCAAGACCCTACAAGCATGGTATATCTGGCAAGCAAGAAAGCCCATTGAAGGCAGCCCGAGCGCTGACTGCGTGTTACAGGGTCAACAGAGGAACAGAGATGTCAGTATAGAATGTAGCCATTGAAGACAGAAGGCTAAATAACTGTTTTTTTTTAAAACTAGCTGTAACTTTGAATGTCTCATGTCAGGTCAAGTGTACTATCACAAGTAGTACTAATTTCCATAGACTGTCCCCTTAGTTGGTTTTCTGTCAGGCTAAAAGAGGTCACAGACGGGTTCGCGGATTGTGTGAGCTCGCACAAACTGAACATCTGGGAGAGCTGGGCAGCAGCATGAGGGAGCAGGGAGAAAAGGACATCCCCCTTTTTGTTTGCAGCAAAACACTGCATCAGCTCACCCCAAATGCACACTTGGGTACCAGTTTATACACTTGATTATGTGCCTTGGAAGGACATCAGCAAGAATTTGGATACTGTCAGGCAGCATGTGATGGCTCTATAAATCCTGCTTACCTCACCCCTGAATTTGTATGCGAAGCACACTCGCAGTTACAAAGGCAGAATAAAGGTTTATTATAAACCCAAAGGACAAAACTTCCTGAGAAACAAATGAAATCTGAAATAACACCTTATCTGCAGCCAAATGACACATTTTTGTTCTGCAGTTCACACACCTGCCCTGCTTCACGCATGCTACCAAAACTGCAGTAGAAAATATAAAGAGCAGAGCATTCTGCAGGCAAGGGCAGCTACAATATGCACATCATGGAAGAATCCCATCCCAGATAATTATTCAGAGACAACAAAAGCTGTCACCCATGGAGGGAGGAAAAGCACTATATGTGAACCCTTTTTACATGTCTGTTTAGAAAAAAACAAAGAAACATGTTTGTGTATTTAATTTCCATAATGAGATATATGGTTGCCATGGAAGTCTAATCTCTATGTCAAAGCTACGCAGGAGAGCTGCATTGTCAGGCTACACACTGAATGAACTCAAAGGATGGCAAGCAGGAAAACTAATAAAAATATATTCTTTTTAACTGGATCTCAGACAGTAAAAAAAAAGTATTTATGACACCCCTGTAAAACATCTGAAAGTATTAATCAAACTCATCTATTGAGAAATTTCTTTAACTCTCATAGATGAAATTACCAATCAGCAAAAGAGAAGAACAAAAAAATATCCTTTGATTCAAACTGCTTACAAACTCTAAAGATAACTTATAAGAAGGAATCTATTATATTGAAAAATAATTGATCAGGCTAGCAAAAAAACCCTCCTTGAAATGGCAAATGAGCATGAACACACAATAAAAAACCAAAACATTTGTCAAATTCTGTATATTAAAAAATGATAATTAAGTATGATTTCTCCACTTCTTTTATATACCCAATGACAATTTTGATTTTTAATCTAAGAATTATTTTTACTCATTTAATACACAGCAACAATCAGATTATAAAAATACCAATCTTGGGCATTAATAAAGGAAGAAATGGCAGCATCAACCAATTAATCATCTCTGGCAGTGGTGTAAGTGACCAAAATATTGTTACTTTGAGATGCAATGCAACGGGAATTTTTTCCACCATCTTCAGCTATAAGGAAATTATGGGAAATGTAAAGGTAAAAAAATGGAAAAAGTAACTCCCTGGCTTGCTGACCAGACATGACCCTGTATTTTCTTTTAAGGTGTAATTTCTAAAGTGAATAATTCAGTTATACAAACAGTGCATTTTGCATATGGATATGCTAACTGAGGGAAACACCAGGAAACATCTGGAAAAGCATGGAATATAACAAAGAAAATTCCACATATATTTATGGATAATATTTTTGGACATCCTAATGAAAACTAAGAGAATGCAGTCAGAAGACTAACGTTTTTTCAAACACACTTTTTTTTCCAAATGTATCCACTTCATTTTCTTTTCAGTGATCCTCCAATTTAGTACTTACACAATTGAAAATATTTCAACATTTTGCACTTGCTTGTCCATTTTGCATTCCTTAGACATTCCATATAGACACAGTCTCTCTAAGGCAAGATGCAAACCTTTTGGAGAAGACATGGCTCTTTCTTAAGAAGTGCAAGCTGCTTATAACAGTTGTGCCACCATTTAAAAGTCTTGATGATGAATGAAGTTATTAATACACTACATATGAGTAAATGAGTTGTGACCAAACTGCAGTTCTGATTACCTGAGGAGGAGCTAACTTCAGGGAAGAGGCAGCCTTCCTTTCACTTCATCTTTCCTTCCTCCTCTTTTACAGAGTTTAGGTCAATTAAAAAAAACCCAAACAAAACGTAAGTAACCATATCCTACATCACTTACAATGCTATCCTGCTGCAGGAAGGGACAGATATTATGACCATGCAGTCATGGCTAGTACTACTGGCAATCTTCCACATATAGTGTTAAGTGTAATTGTTAACAACAAGAACAGCAAAATCAGACAGAATCATGCCCACATTAATGCTCCAGAGGTGAAAAATGGTGCAACTATACCTCAAGTGCTGGCAGCATTCACTCTGATACTGAACTTTCAATTCATTCAACACATTACATGGCAAAGAGAGCGTTTATAAATATTACTGGAACACGCACAGATTTCATGAGCACAAAATAATACAAAAATTAAGTTTATGTACATTTGGTGAATGTTTTATGCAGAACTTTGCTCCCATGAGGTGTATAAATTATAGGCCTGCAAAATCTCTCTGTGTTCTGACGTGACACCAAGACTCACCTGTTCTGATTACCAAAAGTTGCCTGTTCTATAGGCAAGATGCTGTCTGGCCATGGTGCAGTCTGATTTGGAGGTGCCTGCTGTTGGCTATACTGAGGTCCTCCTATGTTCATTTCCAATTCAGATGGCCCTAATCAAGAAAAAATAACCACATAACTTTTCTGAAGAGAAGCTACTTTCATGTTAATTCTTTCAACTGAATTACTTATGTTATGGTAAAAGCAAAAAAAAGCATTAAGACTTCAACAACATGACTGAAAAGCATCATTACTCTTTTGTTAAAATCTGCTTTTAAATTTTGAGAAAACATGAGTATTCTGAAAGTGGTTCAAAATTGTAAAATAGCAGATACAACATCATAGATGCAAAAATTACCAAGACAAGCATAAGAAAATGACTGTACAGAGTCACTATTATAATGCACTTGCTTTAAAAGTGACCAGGAACCATTATCATTCCACAGCATTTCCTCTAAAAAACCTCCACAGTCTTTAACGAACCAAGGCAGCTTCATATCCTCTTTCTTTGGCCACACAACCGTGGAGCTACCGAGTAGCAGGAACTGTCCATCTCCATACACGTGTTAAAGTTTACCATTTTAGACACCTTCTTTCCCACGTCCACAGGAAAATTTCACAGTGAAATACAGTTCCTATCAAATCTATAAATGAACTGAGGATTTTTCACTTTCTTTTTTTCCTCCTGCTTCATCCTTAACAATGCAGCGTGCGCCGGAAGAACAGCTCCACATCTGACTTACCCATATTCATGACCTGAGATGGAAGCATCTGCCTTGGGCCAGGCTGGCTGCTGGGTCTCAAGGGGATGCTGGCCGTGGGGTTGCGGATCATGCCTGCCTGCACCGGCCGGCTCATGGCGCCGGCCGTGGGCGCGCAGGTCACCCTCACCGCGGGAGCCTGGCTGCCCCAGTCTCCAGACGCCAGGGCAGGCCGGGGGGCATTGCCACCAATCATTCCTGCACAAAAGCCAAACACACTCAGGTACCAGCACATGATCAGAACAGCCTTAACACTACTGCTGCCCGAGGAGCTGCATTCTCAGCAATACCAATGCAGTAGCTTCACTCAAAGCACACTGTCCATCACCACAGCTGCCCATCCAGATGGGCAAAGCTGCAGAACGGATGCCTTAGGCTGCTTAGTCAAGGGACTGGAGACTGTCATAAATCTTTACAGGAGGAGGACCCTTTTATAATTTCTGAAATGCTGCTCAGAGTAAGTGTTCCCACATGTAGTCTGCAACAGGTGCTGAGGGTGTGTGGATAGCCTGAACTTCCTTCCTCCGGAAATGAATCATGTTTGCTGATGTGTGTCAGTGCTTTACTTTCCAAGTGCTAAGTGAGAATGGGGACTGGAGTAACAACGTGTTAACACTAAACACACTTACAAATTAGAAGGATTGAGTATCAATTCATGTTCTGCAAACATCTTTGGCGACTTCTTTCATTTAGAACCTAGAGCTTTCAGAGCTTCAAGGCTCACCCAGATAATCTCAGACCCATGTACGGTGCAGGGAAATTACTCACAGGAACTTTCCGATAGATGCTGAAGTTCATTACCGTTATTATAGGGGAAGTCCTCCCACATCTACTGTAAACAACTGATAAGTTTTATTTACACTTGGAATATATAGAATACAACACTCTGACAGTAGCCAAAAAGCCTTAAGTAAAACCCAACACAAAAACCCCCAAGCCCCAAAGATGGCATTCATAGTATTTACACATTTCAATTTTATATCAGTCAAGAGAGAAGATAAAACACTGATTTCAAGTCGGACTACTGCTTCAGATTGGTCATTTCAGTTGCCGTACACAACATCCCTAAATGAATACAAAAAGCCACGCAAACAATGATTACTTATCAGTCCAATTATTTGGTGACATATAACCAGAGAAAAACTCTCTGAAGAGAGTCTTTGTTTCAGCTCCTGCACAAAATTTGCTTCAGTGTTACATCCTCAGATTTTGTCCATTTGTGTACATATTATATCAGCTGAGAGATGTGCTGTGCTAGAGCAAGGCAGGGACACAATAGTATTATCTAACTTGTATACATAAGATGAATAAAATCCCCTAATATGTATACACAACATGAAAATAAGAGGACGTTTCAAAGAATACAAGTTGATCTTTAAACTGCTTAAATAAAATATTTCAGTGTCCGGCTGCATGTCTCTTTTAATACTGATGCCTAACTAAATATACAAATTTGATACCAAATAGCCAGCTGAGAGGATTTACAATGCCCATTTATTTAGTCAGAGCTCTTACAGTGGTTGTCGCACACTTGCATAATCTTAGACTATACACTAGTTGAAATAAATCCTTCAGCCAGACTTTTCTTGTCAAACAGGCTACACGTTTGTTCATTATTAGGTGAACATGTTGTTAATTGCAACATCTGATGGTTCCCAAAAAGGAGCTAAGCCTACTAAATAAAGAATAATTGAGGGCAAAGCCAACATCATAAGGGCAACAGTGTTGCCCATGATTTCATTTTGAAAGACTCATCTCTATAGGCAGGTAAAAAAGCAGTGCATAAAAGGCAGGACTAAAAATATGCAGACAAAGAAATTCAAAATAAATATGCCAATACATAACATCCCACAAAACATTATTTCTTCCAGACTTTATGGAAAGTAATAATCAGCACTGGTACGAACCCCAGTGTTAGGCTGCACATGCTATAGACTATTACTCAAATATAATTTTTTAAAAAAGGGAAATCATCTTACCTGTGCTACTGTTGCCTAAAGTTCCTTGACTTCCTATCATCCCTTCATTCCTGCCCATCAGTCCCGGCTGAGGTATCACTGAGTAGGGGCTACTCGTTCTTATGGGTGGGAAAGTTCCTGCACCTGTTGGGTTCTGCAGTGTTATGTCAAGTGGTAAATTCTGGTTTGGCAATAACCTGCCCAGTTGCCCTGCTCGTGGGTTATTAAAAGCTAGACAGGAGGAGCAAAGAAAAAAAGCAAAGTTACAAGAATGGAAACTTGACCAGGTGAAAAAAAAAAAAAAAAAAAAAAAAAGGAGAAGAAAAGAACCCAGACACAATTAAAGCTCTTGGGCTCAGCTATTTAATGTTGCATAATTTACCAACTCTGTATCTGTCTGAGAAACATCCCTTCTTGACATTTAAATGTAAATTTCAAAATGGAACATTCTGATACTAAACACAAACCAGATATGGCATATATTTTAAAAAATTTTAAATGATGCAATTTAACTGACAGAAGAGCCACCACAGCAAAATACACCACTATGTGTTGTGCATACTACTGCCAATTAATCTTATACCTAGTAGGACTGTAATTGCATGCAGATGTCATCCTGAGGCAGATTGTTAGGAATTATCTGAGTCTGGACAATTTTCCAGCATAAGCTGTGCCCCTAAAGAAATTTTCAAAATTAAAGACAGACTGACTCTATATTGGATCCCACAGACCCATTTCAACATGCCCCTCTTAATTTTTCGTTGTTGTTGTTTTTTGTGGTGTTTTTCGTTTGTTTGTTTGTTTTGTTTTGTTATTAATAAGAGTAAATACTTCCATGATTCAGCAACAACAAAAAACCAGTCCAGAAACAGAGCTGTGCCACCGTAATATTCTGGTAAAAGAGAACCATCCCTGATGGTTACTGCCACCTCTATGTAACTACTTTCTTCTGGGTTGTGCTTTTAAAATCAGCCTCTGCAAATAAAACGGCAGACTGCCTCAGCAAAGTGAGTTTCAGACTGTGACTGGCAAGCATCTGGCTCAGCTGGTCTTTGGGCAATGTTCCAATGCATGAAAGCATCCTCTGTGCGCTCAACTAGTTCTCAAACACGAATGAAACACTGACCTTGTAGCTTTGATTCCATTTCCAATCATACCCATAAAATACATGCAAGTAAATTAAACATTTTTGTGAAAGTATTATTTGCAATACTTTCTGATAGTTTCCCCTAGGAGCGGCTCTGATATAACAGCATCCTTACAGCAACTTCTGCATTTTCGTGTTCATCACATTACTGAGAAGTTACATTAATACTTTCTTATTTTAGATCGAAGTTGTGCTACTTTTGAATTTGAAAACTTAGATGAGGTTTAGTAAGTTTGTTAAAATGCACAGAAATATCTCATAACAGGTCTCTGAGTTTTATTTTTATTTTATAAAACCAGACTACAGGAACTTACTGTATTTATTTTTTTTAAAATAAGTTCTCTGCCAGATGAATTTGGTTATATGTGTGTACAGAAAATGTATCACATCACACACACGTAATTCCTAACCATGAGATTTAAGTTTTGTCTTGTCTGCCTATTCAACTAAGCAAACAAAACTTACTTATGAAGCAAAAATTACCTCCTCAAGATTAGGGGCATCACAAAGCCCAAGGACTGAAGCAAAATTAAACTTCAGTGACAGTTTCAGAACAGTTTGCTCCAGAAGTTTGACACATCACATAGATAAATGAGTTATTGTATGTGCAGCTGTGCCAGCACCCACTAATATTACAGAAAGGAATTCTGGAAATGCAGCACAAAATCACAACACAGTTGATGAGCTGGGATGGTGCTTAGATCACATCACCTCCTGCTTATTCTACTCTTTGTCAGGATGGGACCCAAGGAGGCTCCCTATCCCCCATGTAACAGACTCTAGCAATTTGGCAGACCTAGCAGCCTTTCTATTTTTCAACAGACAAAAATATTTGTCCCTTGAAAATAAATGTAATTCATTAAAACCTGTAAAATTAAAGTTGGTTACTTCTTCAGAAAAAAAACCCAAAAACCCAACAGTAAAAGCCCCCAAATCTCTTTCGGAATTGTATATGATTTGACATTAATTCTACATTGCTTTTCTTTGAGCATATGAGAGGCCCCTCACTATTTCTGTGGACCTGTTTTCTGTATGCTCTTCTACTGAACACAAGGCACAAGTTCCTAGGGGGATCAGGCACAGACACAAGACTGAGCCGGGGGAAAATATTTATGGGTTTTAATTTAGATGGGAAACAGGATGCTGCTTTTACAGAACTGCTGCTAACCACCAAGCCACTCTCATTTACAGTCATACTGTTACTGTACTGCCAGAAGCTTTGAAAGCAGATTTCAAGCTAGGCTACCTCTAGAAAGCCAAAAGGCTGTAAGGAACAAGCAAACCTTGCTTCAGGAAGAATCTGCTGAAGACTTCACATGCACAGAGATTTCCTTCTGACTTTTGAGGTGCTGCTGTTAGTACCTCTATATTCACCAAAGCAAGTATCTTAAACCCAAGCATCCTTCTCGGAGCAACATGGATAACAAGTGATAATTTAAAAATCTGAAATGGCCTTAATAGGAATTTAAACACTAATATTTATTCAAAGAGTATTAGTATTTATCTAAACATTTCTAAGTAATTTGAGTGAATTTGCAAGTGGCTCAGTGTTAGTTTAATATTATCAGAATGGCTAAAAATATTATCTACACCCTATGTTTTACAAGAAAAAAACCTAGAGCACATCTGAGGAGGTAAATAGATGCTGCCATCCTAGCCAACAGGAGCAAAAAAATAAGCATTTTTTTAATGCCATTTTATATAACATTAGTACTTGATAAGACTCCTGTCTTGCTTTCCATTATACTATGATAGCAAACCAACATTTCAGTGCTGATGTGTAAGCTGATTAATAAGGTTAAGAAAAGCTGTCAGCTGGAAGTGACTCAACTAAAAGCCACAATCTCAAATTAAAGTTGGGCATTCTTAATCTTCTGTCCTTCTCTTAATCTTGTGGTTTTAGAAGAAGACTCTCCTTCATGCTTAGAAAAGCTTCTCTTGCACCTTTCGCTGCACGAGCTGCCAGAAAGGATTGATCTGCATAGCAAAAAAATACACGTGCTCTCCATGCCCAACCCCTCACAACAGCAGTGTCACATGTCACCACAGGAGGGGATGTTTGATTTGAGGGTACCCCTGAACTCGTCTCCGACTGCCAGGGTGTGCGAGTCAGACACAGCTCCCGCGCGTTTGGAGCCGGGACGACCGCAGATGGCGCTCGGCCACCACACACCACCGGCCCGGGGTGGGAGCTGCGGGCTCCTCCCCGGCTGGCCCGGGCCACCACGGCCCCGCCCGGGGGGTCCCCAGCTCCGCGTACGCGGGCCAAGGCGGGGTGCACTCACTGCTCTGGGAAATCCTCATTGCTGGTTTCTGCGTGGCCACTGCCGCGCCGGGGCTGCTGTCACTGGTGAGCTGCATGAGGTCATTGATGATGGCTTGCTTGTCCACCGAGCCCGCTGGCACGCCTGGGCGGCTATCTGGGAAAAGCTGTGGTAACTGGCTGTTCTGCAGGTCATCCAGAATCTCCTCCAAGTTATCCAACTCGCTGCCTGGCTGCAACAAAGAACACACAAGGCCACAGTACAGGGCGCTGCCCTCCGGCTGCTGGCGCCCCGCTTGCGCCGAGCCGGGCGGCCCCCCAGGGTGACACCGCACCGGCCGCGGGTGTGTCCGCCAACACGCCTGATGTGGAGGGAGCTCACAAACCGCTGGGAAGGGCACTGGGCAGGACTCCCAGGGCTAGTCTGCCTTGCTTTTGGGGAGCCCAGTGTGGCACTGGCACCCCTTCAAAAGGCCCGCATCGGGACACACGACTCCATACCTTGGGCAACAGATTCTTCCCTGTGCACTCTGATCAGTGCTGACATGGACAACAGGAGATACAGGAGTGCTGAAGATGGGGGTTTACGGAGGTATAACCAATATTTCTTTCAGCACTGTTATATTTCTAGTCTCTTTATGACTTGATTAAAAGCATACAATCAAAAAGTTACTTTATGGCTACAACAATTCCCCGTATGCCTTTTCTTTGTTATATTCAAACCTGAACACTGAGTAACTCTTACCTAAGTTAACTGGCAAGATATACACATAGGATTGGGAATTTATTTTGCTCCCAACTTCCCAAATCATTGAAAATAACTTCTCTAGAGTATGAAAAGAGAAATCTACATACGAATTTACATTTAAATTTGGTAGAAAATTATCATGAAATAAGGATGGGAGAAAAATTATCATGAAATAAGGATGGGAGAAAAATTAAGTTCACCTTACACTAACGTAATTACTGACCTGCTTGTTTTTCTTAAAGATATTGAATAAATATAAGATAATTTTCTGACTGTTCTTTTGGTACCATTGCAACTATATTCCCCAATCCTAAACTCTTGATTAGGGTACTTGGGTAATAATTAACAACATGCAGTCCAGTTTCAGTTTACTACCATCTTGAACCATAAATATATCACAACAGTATTTATAACAAATATCTACTCAAAATCTGTGTCCTCATTAGGAAATGTGCAACGACAGAGGAGAGGCAGAGTGAGCTGCCACCCATGAAGGATGGGGAACTGAGAAATAACGCCACAAACGTGCAGAACTGAAATACAATTCTTCCTGGGTTTTTTTTTTTTCTTTTGGTCCTTCCCAACATCATGAACTTCCTACTGAGAGCAAGCTTATGCCACAGATCACAGTATACTGTAGAAATACCTGACATGGCTTTAAAATACCTACTGAGGCTCTCACAGGCTAGCTAGGAAGCACTGTACATTAGTCTGTGCAGAACTCCTGTCACCACATCTAACCTGCTCCTGGGAAGTCCAGCTATTTTATTCAAAGGTAGCTAAAATGCCCCAAGGTTACACTGCTATGTGCTTTTTTTTTGGGTGACTGACTGCAAATAATCACGGTATTATTTTTTATTCCTTCTACATCATCTCCTAGTCATATAAATTGTAGTATATGGTGCAAAAGAGGAGGGAATTCACTCCATTAAAAGGCAGCACGTGGGTCATCTAGAGGCTGGTGTTATTGCCAAAATGGTAGGAAATAGGGAATCAGAGGACTGGAAAAAATGTAAAGCCTCCAGGCAAAATCAGTGTATGCCACTCCCTATGGAATTCATACAGCTGCTTGTTAAAGACATCCAGAGATAGAAAATCCACAGCTTCCCTGGAGAATTGGTTTCAGCACTCTGCCATCCTTACTACTCTTGTTTTGTTTTTTTTTCTCAGTCTCAATGCAAAATCTCTCACACTAAGATTTCGACCCTTCCTTCCAATCATACTTGAATCCGGAGAACATACTGTGTTCCCCTTTCTTTTTCTAACTTTTTCTGTATTTGAAAATATGTGCCCTTTTGTGTTTTAAGCTGAAATTAATAAACAATCTCAACTTGTGAATTTTCTTCAGCAAATAACCTGTTTTCTAGGCCTCTCATTACTCTTGTTGCTCCTGTGGATTGCTTTCAGTTGATCCACGCTTTGGCTGAAGCCATGTCCAAGACAGGACTTAAAATGAAGCCTTATAGCTGCTGGGTAAAGCAGAAAATTTACTTTACACATTTCTGGAATATGCCACTTTGATGGCACAGTCCAGAAAAGCATGTGATTCATTTTATTACATGACATTACTGACTCTCACTTACCTTGTCGTCAGTATGATCCCTATAATAGCTCTGAGAAACTCCTATTTAGTCAGTTCTCCTCTCATTAAAAAAAAAAAAAAAATCTGAGACATTATTCTTGAATAATGATAATAAATAGCATTTATTCACCCTGAATGTTCTAACATTTTGTCTCTATCTGTTTGCTGCAGCTGAATTTGAATTGTGTCCTCCAGTGTGTTTGCAGACATTCAAGTGCTACACTCAGCTTTACCAAGCTCTATTGTCATGTCAGGTCATTTAGGTTAACTAAAACACTGAGCAGCTCTAGATGCTGCAAAAGTCCTGCAGCATCTTCATTTTGACAGTGAATCCTTCAATAACCACTGTGTGTGGAGGGATGTCCAAACAGCTTCCTCACCACTCACAGCAGTTTCATCTTGACCATGCACCTCTAGCCTGCCATAAGGAAAAGGGCCAAAGAGACTTACTCAAATCTAAACACCTTGACACACTTTCTCTTATGCCAACAATCCTGCTACCCTCTTGCTGAAGGAAAACAGCTTGGCTGGTCCAAGATTACCTGTTCTTGACAAATCCTTCTGATGACTAGTGTGCATCATTGCTTTCCAGGCAATTACAAGCAGCTGGGTGGGCCCAGCGTATCAGCAGAAAAGGCTGAGCCAGGAGGAATCAAATGTGATTATATGAAGCCTAAATCACTGCACAGACAGGTGATAAGCAGATTCAAAAAGGCGCTCCAAGAGACAGGCATGAGTGATGTTTATAGGAGCTGCAGTTTGAGCGATGGGAGATTTGGAACAAGAAGACCGCAAGAGCCAGGAGAAGAGACTGATACAGAGCATCATAAATTATAGAAGGATGATTCAGTACTCTTTGGGGGAATTAAGACATATGGCCTTCATTACATGTATCTGAGACAACAGCAAAGGGAAGTTTTATATATGTTGCAGGGGGGGTTTTTGGTTGGTTTTATGCGGGATTTTGTGTCATCTTTTCTTTTAGCATTCTGGCTACTGCAATTCTTGGTTCAAACACTAGATATAAAAAAGAAAAAAACACCTCAAAACCAAACCTAAAAAAACACCAATGAAGAACATATTGATCCAAATGTGTCAGAAAACTGCACTCCCTAAGATGCTTTTAATTCCTCTCAGAAGTGTCTAAGAAAGGGCAAATACAACAGATGTATTACAACAACACAAATACATAACCTTCTTTTTTTTTTTGCTTAATAATCAATATTAAATATTTCATCTTTATATTTTCATAAGGGTTCTCAACTGCTACAAAATATCCAAGACATTTGGAATTAACACCGATCTATGATGTTCGCCTAAGTCTTTCCAGACTCACCCTCAAATGGCACCATATGTGCAGAAACTAGAATTAAAATATTTATGTGGTTATTTAATGGGATTTTTCTTTTATTTATATTCTACATTTATTGTGATAATGGTCTAAATTGAACTTTATGTAAATAGAAGGCACACCCTGAGCTCCCTGTGAAATAGTTATTTGTCAGGAATTAAAAAAACCCCCACCTGATAAACTGCTAAGCATCACAAAGTTCTTGTGTGGGTATTTTCACTATGTCTAAGTAATGCAATTATGGTAATCTCTGTAGAATTTGGACACTAAGTGCCAGAAAGCGTAAGACAAAAAATTCTCAGGAATATTTTTTCATTTGAAAAAGTACTTATTTTATACTGTCATACAAAGAAATACAGATTAAAGTTAAGAGCTTACAGAATTTTTTCAGCTGTACTGAAAGGCAGCTGCACCTCAACATGAAGTTTGGTTTGCAAAAGATGCTGTTTCAAAGTCTAGCTTCCATGGACTGTAAAGGACTGGATAAGGTACTCAAGTTTCCAGAAATCTCCTTCCTGCCACGGGCAATGCCCATGGTTTGCACTGTGACCCTAAGGACTTACAACAGGGTGTCTTTTGATAGGGAAACAAATTGAAACTACACCTGACTTGCATAGATTTGAAGTTAGCTCATCTTCTACCTCAGAAGTATGGGCAAAGCATTTGACCATAAGAAGCAAACAAAACCAAATCCCTACTCCAAACTGGCAATAAATTAAAGGATTATGAAAAGAAGGGAAAAGGAAATTAGAAGTGGAACCAATACAGTATTTTTCTCCCTGGTAACTGCAATAAACATAAAATTGGCTAGAAATCCTATTAAATTATCAAGCTATTCTATGACTAACATTTGAAAACAGAACTCCAATTGAAAGACATTCAGAAAATGGAATCCCCATTCTAAGGTTTTGATAGAATTTCAAGACGAAACAAATGTTCCTCATGAATTTAATAGATTCTGGACTATTAAACCAGAAATTGGTTTTTTAAAGATGAGTGGCATGTGCAGAGAAAATATGCTAGTATTGGGAAGATACTGGTTTTCACACAAAGCATGAGCACAGCACAGTTGATAAAGTATGTGAGGAACATCAGAGCAGTTTCTGAGTTTTAGGACAAAAATGTACATACTTGAGATGATTTCTGGAAGAACATTTGTGCAGACAGTTGCATTGCAAAGTCCCTGTCAAACAGTCTGTCTTTATGGTCTACCGAACAAAAAAGAGGAGAGCACACTTGTGGAGATCAGGATTTTATTCCACACTCCCCCAAGTGATTTCTCAGAGAACGAGCTACTTTAGAGCAAGGCAGTATCATTAACATTGTTAATGATGTTTCTCTAATGTTCCCCTGTACTTTCCTTCCCCTCCAAGCTGTCAGCCAGTCCTTGCCACACCTGACCATCTCCTGATCACTACAGGGGCTGCTCCTGGCAGTGGATAGCCAGGGAGAGCAGGAGAAGGCAGGCTTACTGCTGAGGGACACTCTCTTCCCTTTCTAACAGTGGTAACCATATGAGAACTTGTGGTGCTTGACAGGAACAGCCCTACTATGGTTGGTGCTGTAGGAAAACCCCGCTGAGTTTCCCCAGCAGGTCTCTCTTCCATCCCCTCCCCTACAGCTGCCGTAACTGGAACAGCAATCAGCCTAATAAAGCCTGATAACCATCATCCCACCAAGGAAGGGAAAAAGGTACGGCCGTGCTGGAAATATTCTCTGCCATTTGAGAAAGGCTTCCTGTCAGTTGCTCTCTGCAGAAGAGTATGTTTAAACACACTACCTAGAAGACTGCTATTTTTAGTACAGTGGTGCACTTCAAAGCATTTCCTGCTCAGAAAGTCACACCAAAAGTAAAAGGAGAAAATGCAATGGCTCTGTTGCCTCCCAACACACTGATCTCCCTTGTAGAGGCCATCCCACTGCTGCTCTGCTGCAGTTTCCAGAGAAACTGCACACTCCAGTGACTAATTACTTAAAAATACAACACTCCTCAGGGAGGAGAAGTTTTAAATAACCTGTAAAATAGGTAACACAAGCACATGGCTAATTTCTACATATGGGAGGAAGAAGGAGGGGGAAGGATGCAGGAGAATGGAAGAATTTAGCTCAAGAATCTGTGTTCTAGTCTTGTACTAAATAGTTCCAGCTTTGATCTAAATTTAGGCAATGAGCACTTCCTGTGGGAGACCATCTTCCGAAGCTGAAGAGTTTTGATGCTAAATATTGTTAGTGATTTTATAATTGGGGTGAAGTGGTTTATTTGTTTAAAGGCCTGGACTTCAGACAGTTAAACACTTACATTACTCTATATTCCCCACCATTTCCTCTCCTACTCCAAGCTGGACTTCTGTTTATTCAGTTCAAGGTTTCACTGCATTTTAAGTGGGTTTTAAAGTTCTATTTACAACCAACAGGAGCAACAAAAGCCCTTGTGTCATCCAGCAGTCTTCTGTCACAAGTGTCAAGACTGGCTGCTCCATACCTTGGTGCTGAGGAAGCCCTTACCACTTTATCATGACTCCTGCACTGCTTTGTGGTTTTCTGAACAAACCCAACTCCTGGACCTTTCTGTATCTCCGGTTCTCTCTCTCCTGTGAGACAAACTGTCTTCAAATTTTAAGAAAAAGCAATACATCCACAGCCTACACTTCAACCCCCTCAAATCCCTCCCCAACCTCAGAAACATAAAACCTAAAAATAAAAAATGAATAGACTATTCACTTTACGAAGCTCGTAATTCAGGAGACCTGATTTTCAACTGCTTGAGGTTGGCAATGCTTGTAGACACTGAAGTCTCTCTCTTGAAAGCTGGTTTTCTAGTTAGTCTCATGTTTACATTTAGGGAGAGACACAACTTGCCTATGAAAAAGTAAAGCAGCTAGTTTAAACTGTTCACCTTTGCTACCACTTGTCAATGGCAATATCAGTAAAGAACAGCTTACCTCATCTGTTTTAGACACACATTAGGATAAGAGGAAAAAAAAAAATCCTGGAGTATTTTTCTGTGTTTCCATCAGCAATAAAAGGAGTTTGTAGGACTACTTGAACTAGACAACACAGTTCTAGAGGGGACAAAACCAGCTCTCTGAGCATTGGTTCGTAAGCTAAACTGTTTCCTGTGTACTCCACAGAGATCACGGAGGGGAAATTTTAATTCTTTTAGAAATTTATTTCTTGGGGAATAAACCATCTGAATGCCATGCTTTTGATCTATGGATGAAGGGCATCAATTTTTGGTGATTAACAAATCTTACTTTCTTGTTGAGTACCTAATACTGGAGGACTGAAGATCTCTGCTTTCAATGTAGTACTGACTAGTTCTGACTTCAGTTCTAGTACTTACTTCAATGTGTAGGATCTGAACTAGGATTTGAAATCTATCAGACATTTAAAAAACATGCCATTCTTGCCAGTTTAGCTGTGAATTTCTTGATATCTCTGTTTTTCTAGCCTAATGAACCGCAAGTTCTCACAGAGAATCTAAACACTACCTCTACAGACACTACAAAGTACAGGCTTCTATTGAAAACTAAACTAACATCCAGGCTTGAGGATAAATCAGTGCAAATTTCAGTGAGCAGAAATTAGTACTATTTTGGCTTGGTTTCCCCTAAAGCATGGGAAGGATTGAAAAACCACAATTGCTCCTACGTAGTGGCAATAGTTGTCAAATTTTGTTAAAACAAAAACAGCAAAGTAACCTTAGGAGTTGCCTGGAGAACTGAGACTTTAACAATCCTGCATCTACACTGGAGTGGCACCTTTGGCCTCTATGTTTTGTGGTTATAATCACTGTTGAAAGAACTGTCTAGTAGTTATAGACTGCCAAAAGGGCAAATAAAAAAAATAATAATCCAATGTTGTGACTTAGGGCTAAGAAAATGTCATCTATCCCTCCTCAGCCTCACAATACAATATAGAAAATATAAAAATTAATGTCTTTATACACACACAATAAAAAGATACAATAGGTTAAAAAAATTTAACAAGCTCAAACCTAGTCTGCACATTAGAAAATCTACAAAATTTTTAAAATTAAGGATATGGCTGTGAATAAGACACATGAATGTTTGCATTATATATAATCTGATCATGGATTACGAACTAAGGCATCACATACAGGGCTGCCTAGAGATTAATGACCAGCTGGGAAATTTGATAGTGTAGGACAAATCTATGGATCATTAACTCCAGCTAGTTATAACCTTCCCAGAAAATGCTTTATACTAAAATTGATATTGTAATTACCCATTTTATAAATAATATAAACAGTAATATTGAAGCAGCAGATTGTTTTTGCTGAAAAGCTCTGAAAACTGGAGCACTCTGGATGATGTAGACCTAGTGCTTTTGGAAAGTGAATTCTGCATGAAAGCCAGTGACATAACCCTTCTTAGCACAGGTCCCAACAATACACCATTTATTATTGTGTTGGGCAGCACAGCAACAAGTAACCTTGCACAGAAAGCAAAGAAATTCTAAATGCAAAATTCAAAGCAGATAACCTTGTGCAAGGAGACGTGATCCCTGCACTGAACCATTAATCACCCGCAGAAACTTGAGGCTGTACACGAAGAATTTTTAAGACGACAAGAAAACCCCACCAAATGCTCCAATTTGGCATAGAGGTCTATCCGCTTTGATTTTAATTTGCAGGTCAAGCATAGCATGAAGACCAGTAAGGCAAAGTTGTTATCAGTCCTTTCAAACAGCTCCTGTTCTTGAGCATGAACCTGTTTTCCATGGGAGGAGTGTAGCTGCTATGCTGGGCTAGGTCAAGGACTCATTTAGCAAACACAACCGCAGTTCAACATCAGCCTGTGGGAAAAGCTGTCAATTAGTTAGCACTAAGCAAGAGTCACGAGTATTTTCTCCGTGCCTGACTATCATCTGGGAAAGGCACCCTGCATTATCCATCTCCTCCCAGGCAGAGTCTGTGCTTTTACACAGTGTGATCATCACAACCTAGTAACACCCACTGGGAAACCCAGTGAAGACTGGATTTCAAAAGCCAGGTAACAGCCTCCTGAAGTGCCAAGATGCTACTCTTAGCAGAAGTCAGATGGCAGGGATGCAGGCCTGGAACAAGTCACTCATACGTAACACAAAAATTAGCTTACCTGTTCATTAGGCTCAAAGCTTATCTCTTCTTTTTCCGTCCTCATAGCTATTAACTTTGTGCTACCGGAAGGGTCTGTCTTACTGTCCAACCGCTCCAGTTTTGGGGGTATGTCTGGTAAACCAATATCTTTAGTATCATCTTTATCTAGCAAGTAGCGAAGTAGTGCATTATTATTCTTCTTAGGACTCGCTGGCTCCTGTTTAACAGTCACCTCTGAACCAGGAGCTGTACTACTGGACTCCTGGTTCAGTTCTTTGCCCGTGGCCTCTGCTGTGAGCTTGGCCAAATCTACAGGAGAACTACTGTCCTGCAATAGTCTGTGCAAAATTTTATGCTTCTCCTTGAGTGAGGTTCCGTGTGCTGAACCAGACCCAGGCAACCCTCCCGCGGAGTCCTTGCTAATGTCTCCCATGGTACTGGACAAAGGTGAAGGCTCCATCTGATCTGATTTGGTGGTCAGCAATTGTAAGAGCTTTGTCTGGCTTTTTCCATCGTGCAGTTTATTCTGTCCATCAGGTCTCTCACCACTGACAACCGGTGGCATGTTGCTATCGCTGTTGTCTTTCTGTTCTCCTGAATGGCAGCTGCTCTCGGCTTGTCCAGTTGTACCTTCTGATTGCTCCCCGTATATTCCAAAGCAGTCTTTAGAGTCCAGGCTTCCCATCTTGCTTAGCTGGGGAGGATTCATATTCACAGGGGAATTTTGTAAATTTCCCATTTTTAGGTCAGGTGAAGCCAACGACGATCCTAGAGAAACGCCGTGGCCCTCGCTGAGGGCCTGAAGTGCGTTCAGGGAACTGTTGGTGTAGTTATGGCTATTTCCTGTGCTGCTGCAGACTCCCACAGGTGAATGTAAGCTTCCTGCAGGGGAGAACTGACTGGGTGGGATGCGAGGACTTCCTGCCACTCCAGGGCTCACGCGATGCCGTGGGGAAAGCATAGAGTTTGGCTGCCCTGGGTTCATGCCGGGGCTGCTTTGTGAGGGGCTATTCATTTTTAGTGCATAGTTACTACCCTGAGGAGTGGATGCTTGTATGCTTGACACATGGTTCATTCCCCCTGAACCACCAAACCTGCCTGCTGGCATGCCCACTTGCTCCTTTGGGCCATTTATGGCAAAATTTATATTGCTACTGATGGTCATATCCTGACCTGGGTTCCCACTGCACATAGCCTGATGGGCAGGGCTGCTGGAACTAATTGGGTTCAATATCTTCCCCATTCCTTGTCCAGTCAAATCCTGATTCATTCCACAGACATTCTGCTCTCTATGTGGCAAGAGGAAGAAAAACAGCCTGTTAGCTACATGACAGTGGCCAACTTGCAATTACATTACAGAAAAAGAAGCAAAACCCTGAAGCGCACTTTAAAATAACACAAAACCCCTACAATCAAAAACAATCAACAATTTGATAAAAGTCATATGCAGCTCTCAACATTGCTGAACATTAACAGTATGGTTTTTCACTACCTCATTAGAAAACAATGAAAGAGAGGAGAAACAAAATTAGACCTCCCTTAAATGACAGTCATTAGAAATGCTGATAGGTTACAAATTCAGACTCCCTTTAATGTATCTCTCCTCTACAATTTGGCAAGAGCTAACTCCTAGAACTGAAAGAAATCTCATCTGAAACATATGACCCAACAAATACATGTTTTACAAGACAGCTGCAAACAGCTGTTTGCTGGAGCTTTGAATTTCTCTGAGTTAACCCCACCACAAGGCTGGAGTGGGCTATTTGCCCACCAAGTTCACAGCGAAAAGAAAGTTGAAAAAGTCACATTTTTACACTGCCAGAGTATTTCAATACTGCTCCAAAACAGCATGTGAGCCAAGGGAACTACTGGATACTGGTTCAGAATGAGAACAGTCTGTTAGCAGTCCAGTCCTGCACAGGCATTTAGGAAAAGGGGAGATGAAAAACAACAAACCACACACACAGGAGCTGAAGCTCGTATTTCAGAGATATAGGCCGTAAGACAGAAGAAACAGAAGAGACACACTCATACAGAAAAAGCTCTTGTGAGAGCATATGATGGTGACTTTTCCTCAGTAGATTTTAATTAGTTTATGGGAGGATGTAATACACTTCTTACTCAGTGCTAAAACTTAAATTAGGAAAATCAGACATATTCCCAAATGCTAAAAGCTACAAAAGAGACAGTCAGGTAGGTTAGGACTTAAAAAAAATGAGATTCTGACCCCAAAGAAAATCAAATCAATTCTGGACTTCCAAAACCAAATACAAATGGAACATTCCTAATATGCATTCTCCATGAGACAAAAACCATTCCTATTTGCACAGATAAACCTTCACTTCTGCTAAAGCATCAGAAGTGAAATAATTGAAGAATACAGAGCAGTGAATCTTCTTATTCTCTCTTTGTTACCATGGGTATAAAGGCAAAGGTGAAAAACATTAACTACAAAAAAAGGGATATTTTTAAAACCTTATTACAAATAGAGCAGTACCAGCACTCTGCTAAAAGAAGTGCAAGAAAATATGTGAGTACCATTTTAAGATTACTAGTGCTTGCTTTTTAAAATTTAAAATTTGGCACTTAATAAAATATTAGGTCTGTTCAGCAATCCAAAGAAAACAAATTGCAGACAGCTTTTGGTCAGATCAATCTACAATTTCGATAAAATGGTTTCAGCTATAGTAATGTTTAGCACTGTTTTCCTCTCAAGAAAAATGATACAGAGGATTTAAGGAAAATGGTATTGTAATTATAGTCAGCCAATAAAACCTGAAACAAATCTGATACAAATACACCAGGACATGCAATGGTTTAATAAAAATTGTATGTTGAAGTTCTGATGTCAGTGATTACTCAGCCCTGACTTTAGCATATTATTGGCTGTAGTTTTTGAAAAAAAAAAAAGGCAAAAAAACCACCTGAATTAACCGTAGTGACACTTCTTAGGATTGGACATATGAAAGCCACTAAGCCAAGCACCAGGAAAGACAAGGCATGAAGGGAATCAAAAAATTAAATAACACTTTGCCTAAAGTGCAGTCCTAGTAATCATAACATATTCTTTTAAGAAGAACCAGAATAACAGAATGTGAACTACAAGAATTCTAAGTTTTCTAGATTTAATTACAGTTGGAAAGTTTTTTGTATCCACTATGCAAAATACAGTAAATTAAAATACAGGAAATGAAGAACATGGCATTGAAAATCCAGCGTGCCATTTTAAAATTCTGAAATAATCTTACAGTCTTTTCTTGCTGCAAGCACTGATTTCAAAATCTTACTTTGTTTCCACGATATCAGTTCTGGGTCAACTGAAATCTTCCAGCCTAAAGCAATCTATTTGCTTTGGCAACCTTGTACTTTGCATGTCTGTTAGCAGAGTGTGGATGTAAGGAAGTGGCCAGGATTACCTGTGAAGCATATGCAAGGAGATTACAAGCTGAGGTTCACTGGTCGTCTGAGAGCGGATGAGCTTGCTCTTGGTTTGGGCAGAAACGATGGTGCCGTCCGACAGGGAAAAGCGATAAACAGGACTGAAGGCCAGCCCCTGCCTCAGCACTGCAGGCAAGCAGAACAACACAGTTAAACCAACGAGAAACTGCACTACAGCCAGCTCAGCTGCTCAGTGTCTGATGTTCGGCATCGATACTGCAGATGTGCTGCTAATTAAGCAAAACAAACAAAAAGAACGTTTTGAAAATAAGTAGATGTGATGCACACAAAATAAAGGATCCCGCATGCTGTAAGGTGATCAAATGAAAACCTGGAAGAAGTGACAGTAGTAACAGGAAGACAGTATGAAATAGAATGTATTTCAGGAGCAGACAGGAAGTTCTTGATGTCCATTTCACTTTTCATCAAATATGTGTCTAATTCCTTTTGTTCACTTTTTCGTTGTATCATCTACATCATAATGATTTAATATAAATGCCCTTAGTTTTTAGATCACCTGTTTCCATTGGCCTCTATATTCTCCTCCTTATTGCCTGCCTAAATTGTTTTGCAACACTCTACTTCTTTAATTTAAAAAATGCATAAACTTTTATGTAAGAACAATTCGAAATAAGAACTGGAAAGCGAAATTATTACTTCTAAAAGAACGAATACAAAATACATATAGCTCAAAAAAATTACAAATACAATTACCTAAACCAAAACTGGGGTTCTGCTACCCTTTCTCAGTGTTGACTGCATTTCAGGTATGGGGTAGACTTCACTGTACTTATTCTGCAGCTCTTTAAGTTTTTAATGTAAATCTGAACTTCAACAAATTCAGTTCTCTAACTTCCATAGACCCCTGTGACACTTCTTTAATGAAAAAATTAAGACATGCTATGGAAAAGCAAATTTCCCCAACATTTTTCTACTGTTCACTCTCTGCCATCAATGAAACAAGTGTGGTCACTTACAACTTCTAGTACAAAAGCAATCACATTAGGATTGCAGATATAAGAGAAGTAAAATACTTCAAAAATTTTCATATAATCATTTAGGGAATAAAATAGGAACAAAGCACTAAAAATACATTTAATTTCCTATTTTTTCATACATATATGTTTTCTGTGGGGTTCTTTCTCTTTTAAAAAAATTTTAATTAATAGTATCATGTGATCTTCATTTCATTGCTTGTGTTTTACATTTTCTGTTGTAATGAAATGACATGGTTTTCCAAGTGTGGCCTTTATTTTTCTAGTCTACAGAGCTACCACATTTTCAGCCTTGCAAGACTGATTACGATTGCTTTCCTTCCCTGTCCCCCACTGTTATATATTGTTCTGCAAGGTTTCAAAGTATTATCTAGGCAGTGAGAAAACAGGAAGCACAATTTAAACAACCAGAAGGGGTTTTTCAGAGTAAAAATGTAACAAAAACCAAAAACCTACAACAGTGAAACAATACAAAACAAAATTTCACTGTTAGGTATGTCATTGTTTCAGTTTAACCTCTGGGCACCAGAAGGTCCAAAGCTCTTAACTTTAGCATATACCACATCAGGAAATTCCAGTACTCAATGCCAACAGGATACAAGTGAAATCTCTACTTAAATCATTTTCCAAACTAATTCTTTAAGCAAACAAGAATGTTTCCATATTCCTCTTGAGGAAATGCTATTTTTCTGACTGTGGCCAATAAAAACTTACCATATATTCTGCATTTTACACTGAGAGATAATTTTAAAGCATGGTTTTTACTGTTTATTAAGCTAATGCTGCATTTTTTCAGACTGTGATGATGGATTACATTAGGAGATCATTACTTTCTTTGCTTCCATTCTCAAACCACAATGACTTGAAAACTGCAAGCACAAAGATGCTAGAGCCCAAGATATGACTTGTTTTTCCTCTCCATACTACAGAGCACTGGAGCAAAATATTTCAGCCATTATTCCTCTTCAGTGCTACATCATTTGTAGGAAAGTAAATCCAGAGGTTTTTCCTACTCTTACCACTCACTCTTTTCACTTTGACAAGAAGAGAAGAGCCCTCTCATTTAGACTAATTCTGCAGTTTACATGATGATCCTAAGCCACAACTGCAAAATGATTCGGTGTAAACTCCAAAACACATTTATTTTCGCCACTTCACAGAAAGCTTAAGAGAGGAGTCATTAGGACTCAGTGTAGTAGCTGCTAATTTGGTCAGGAGTAACTTGAAGAAAATGGAAATAACAAGTGCTGGGATGCCATAACACATACCCCTAAACCATCTCTGGTACAGGTGGGTCCTTACCTGCAACTGCTCTCTAAACCCCTGGTGTAATTTTAATTGCATACTGCCTTCTTCAGTTCTGTCTGAAATCACAGCACAAGGCTGTGAACTTTTAGCACTTCTACTGTATACACCTCAAAACCTGTTATCTAAAATAACACAGCATTTCTGTGACCCCACATTTCTAAAACACCACCTGAAGATTTCAGGAAAGCAGAACATATCAAAGAATATTTAACTAATGCCTCATGACTAAAGCTCTTTTTTTTTGTGTATTTGGTGGAATAATTTGATATTCCAGTTACAATACAGTATCCAAGATGACATGTCTGTTGCTTAATGACCATGGTAACTATTTCTTACCAGCCAGCTGTTCTTTAAACATGAACCCAAAGAATGATGCTTCTGTACTGGAAATGTTCCAGCTATTCCCAATTGGTTTTGAAATTACTTTCCCATGGACTAGATAGGGTTATTTGCTTTTATTCATTTGGGTCTGTGTTACTAGACTTAGAAGTGTAAGGACTTTATGAAAAGTCCCCACCCAGTCACTACCACAGAAACCTCTTGGGGACCATTCCAAAGTGCAGTACCTTCCTACTTCTTACCTGCCATAATCTTGACTGAGTAGATGTGCTTGTGGTATATCCTATAACACTTATCAGCCAGATACAGTGCAACAATGTAGGTTTTCAAATAGCATGAGAGGTGCAGCTTTGGGATTTTACATTCACTGTTTCTCACAGGAAATGTGGCAGTAAAAGTCCATTTTTGTAGAGAAAGGGAATACAGACAATGAACTGCAATGTGTGAGTTGAGGTTTTGAACAATAATGGTCAGTGAACATTTTGGTGGGCAACATGCAAGGGTCTTTCTTTCCAAAATAGTTTTGACATTTTGAAGATTTCAAACACACTCCAGGATGGCAAAGGTGTAACAAGAAGGCTAAAACAACCAGTGAGAAAGCTGAAGACCTCCCTAGAGAGCCACCAGTGTGTTAAGTAAAACAGTCCCCTTGAGAAAGGGACTGTCAGTAGCTGGTGGTTGTTCCATGAAAGCATAACAAAGAGAGCACAACCAAGAGATACAAATGGCAAACAGGGTAAATATATAAAGTGCTAAAAGTATGAAACCTAACCTTCCTGGTGATGCCTCTTGGCAAAAGATATTTCTCCCTCATGCTGCGAATGGAACCTCTGAATGCATCTTCTCACCAAATCCTCCCAGCCAGGTTTCATAGCTGCTCGCATGGTACTTGTGTCCAGTGAAGTTATTTTGCCTGATATTAGATACATTAGAAAATATTTGTTATAGCAATTTCCCCATTGAGGGAAAGGAAATAAAATAAAAAATTTCTATTCACAATACCTTGAAGATCCTGGCGTGTAGTAAAGCTCTCTGATGAAGGAAGAAGTGGTCTTTCCTTCATTGGAGCTCTTCTTGCAACACAAATCAAGCAAGACTGCAAATCTTAGAGAAAAATATTACTTCATTTAATTTTTATGGAAAAGGAAGAGTTTTGCTTCCACAAAGACTTCAAGAATACTTTAAAAAAGTTCTTTAGATCTGTTTGGACCAAAAAATAGATTTTTGTACCAACAAATGCATAGACAAAACTCAGTGGGTCTGTATCTTCATTACTTCCTAAAACATTAAATAAAACAGGAAAGGTGGGTTTGTTTTCTTTCAGAAGAAAAATTGACAAGGACTCCACCACTATCCATAACTATTGGCACATGTTTGTGAATCTACCTGTAGCAGCTCAACCACTCAGCAGGTAAGTAATAAAAAAGAATATACTGCATGCACAAACACATTTCTTCAAGACTCACCATTTTGTACCTTCTAAGCCAAATTTCTTAAAACTTGCCCCAAATGCTTGCTGTTCCTGAGAACTCACCTTCACAATAACCATTTTTACTTACCTGAACACTTACAAAACAATCTGAGGAAATTTACCTGCTGAAGTAGTAAATGGTAAAGGAAATGGTGAACCACAATTGTCTTCAAATTCTAAGAATTCAAAAAATTGCCCTTTGAAACTTTCTTCCTAGTCAGCTACATTTTTCTTACAATTGCAGCAATATAAAACTAGGGTATCTCTCTTTGAGGTAAACAGAATTTCTCACAGTTCTCTCAGCTGGTTTAACAAAGAGGTACATGCAAGTGTACACTCTCACAGCCAAGACAAAAGTACATTTCTACAGTTAAATAAATTAAAAAAAAACAACAACAAACATAAGAATTTTTCCAATTTTCAGGACTTAGAGGTCACTTTATCAACTGCTCTGAAAGTGCATTAACACAAACTGGAAATGGTAATTACCTTCACCATCCTCCTTGAAAGAATTTGGTTGAGAAACAGCAAAGCACTGCATAGTTTCATATTTCTGATGTGCTTCCTGGTTATCATGGCCTTCTTCAGAATCAGCAAGAGGTTTTACCAGCATCCGACAATTAAAGGTATGGCTATTACGCCTAGGAGTGTCACCAGACCAAGATCCCCCATTCACTGAGCAAAAGCAAAATCAGACAGTGAGACAAATCTGGTACCAGGCATTTCTGCTGCTTAGCCACAGCAAATTAATCAAGACGCTTAACAAACTGGTTGGGAAACAAGCTCATTTAACAACAATGATTTAATTTTAATATTAAAGCCCAAACCAGCACATAACTAGTTATTTTATGAAATTAACAGGTTTGAAGAGCACTGCTAACTTGTTCAGATATTATGGTTTTTTTCAAGCGACTTAAAATGACATAGTAGAAAAGCAGAATAGAAGTCTACATATTGGTGCATGTAGAAATTATACAGCCCAGCAAAAGCCTATTGGATATATTAAGTTGATTTATGAGACTGAGAAAAATAAGATCTTTCCAGTAAACTTAAAAGATACTACTAAAACACATGGCTGCATTGTATAAAAATCTCTGTCCAGATTAGAAAGGGAAAGAAACGAAACTAATATGCACTTATAAAAACAGGAAGCAATACAATAGGGAATATATTGAAACACACAGTCACAGCTACAGGGGGAAAGCCTGAAGGGTTGAAATGACCTGGGTGGAGCTATAGATAAAACTAAAGCCTAACACAGTGCTTAAGACAAGTAAAAAAAGAAACAAAATCCTGAGATGCACAAATATAGGTACTGGACATCAGTCAGAGCGAATTAATGTTACACCACATTAGGAAATGGCAGGGTCATATTTAAAATACTCTTTGCTTGCCCTCTTCAGTCATAAAATGCAAAAAATGCAGTAATATACTGACTTTAGCCATTTACATTTTTGCTTCTTCAGAGTATATAAGTACAGTAATAAAATGCTAAAGTGAATTGAGTAATACTTCATAAACTGCTGTGAGTAAATGAGGAACCCAGTATTGACTTTCTCTTTCATGTCCTCCAAAACTCAATTCCATTAAAACTAATATGAATCCAAAAATGGCTGCAACTAACAAAAACAGTTTTTCAAAGTTAAGAGTAAACGTTGCTGAGAATAAAAACATTGAAATAAAATTTCTAGCATAAGGAGGTTTCTGATTTTTTTCCTTTATATTCCTCCTTCCTGGGCCATTCTTGGAGCAAGCAGCCTAGACAGAGAACTAACAGAGAGTTCACATCACTAATGCTGGCTTTTAGTGATTCACTCTGGACATCCATTAAAAAATATCAACTAACATGAATTACTAAAAGCAATTTTAACAAAGAAGAATTTGAAAAGAGTGGAGGATGCTTTTGAGAATAATATTAATCATTCATAGTCTATATATACATTAAAAATAAATAATGGATATGATGAAACTGTAAGTAGTGTCAGGACATTAAGTTATTGAAATGCTGACTTACAAAACCAAAGTTAAATAAGTAATGGTATGATATGAGGAAAAGTTATATACCTAAAGATTTTGGCAGCAGGATTTTGACAAATTCATTGTGGTCCCCTACATGCAGGATGCTGTATATGCTTGTGTTCATCAGCTCTTCTTGGTTGTACCTCAGGTACTGTGTCACATTCTCAGAAACAAACACAACATTACCTTCTGGGTTCACTACAAAGAAGAACCCATCTAGGGCCTAAAGGGGGAAAAAACAGAAAACCAGAGAGAGAGGAGAGAGAGAGAAACACAACAGCAAACAATCAGATTAACAAAATACACAGAAAATAAATACTCCATTCAGAAGACATATCTGAATCTTTCCTCATCCATCCCAGTTCTTATATTATTGTCTGTAAGAGCAAAGGACACATTTCAGATTGAGCATCTAATCTGACTTATATTTTACTACTGTAAAAGTACAGAAAGGTACACACTTTGCAAAATAATGAAACCCACACTTGGAAACAAACCAAATCCCCCACCCCAAACAAACAAATAAATAAAATGGAAGAGGTTGCCATCTATCTATCTATCTATCTATCTATCTATCTATCTATCTATCTATCTATCTATCTATCTATCTATCTATCTATCTATCTATCTATCTATCTATCTGCCTGTGTATGAAGTAAGAAACTTGGATCAGAAGAGGGTTCTGCTAAATCCACAGCCTGCTCACTCCTCTACGCAACACAGGAAGACTGATCCCAGGGAAACACCACAGAACATCCTGGCACAAGGCAAGGAAAACACTGGCAGAAAGAAAGACTCTCTTCCCCATCCCCAGCCGTGCATCTGCATAGAGACAGGCCCCATGGAGCTGGGAATGTGAGGCATTAAAAGCTGAGAAGGGCAAAGGGAACTGAGAGCAGGCAGTGAGCAGTGTAGATGGGGGAGCTTTAGCCTCTGCTCCTAGGACTGCTTTCATTTTTAAAAAAAAATTGACACCAGTTTAATTCAGTCCACACATCATCCAGGGAACAGGAATCAGATTTTCACCTCTTCAACTCAGCTTCATGGTTTTCCAAAGGACTTAACATTTCTGTGAGGAAGTGTCTACATTAGTATTTTCTGCTGATTGGTTTCCCTTCTTATCTCCTGTGACAGTGATGACCTAGCTGCAGCATTTTCTCCAGGATATCTGCCCTACGTTATCTGAAGCCTAAGCCAAATACTACAGCACTTCCACCCAATGAGGATGAAGCAAAAATTTGAGTACTGGTAAGAAATTCTCACACAAACTTTATTTTTCCTAAGATGCAAGCACGATTGAAAATGGTACAAATATATCCTCCCTCTAATTTCACGTCATATGGGCAGATAAAGGGGAGATACAGATAAGCTTAAAAGCACCAAAGCTTTTGGTCTAAGCATTCAATTAACAATCTACACAGACTTCTGCAGCTTTGCCTGATTTATTCACCTCTCTAAGGATTGGCAGGAAATCACTAGAAAAGTTGTTAGTTATTGTATCTCCAGGGACAGAAATAAATAAGAAAAAACAGGCCACCCACAATTCATTGTGGGTCAAACCCAAGTGGATCCATACCAAAATCTGAACACAGCTCACTGCAAAACAGTCTGAACAAGGAGGAGCTGCCACAGCAAGCACAAGGCATTTTTGATTTGACTCGACTTGTATACAGTACAACTTGTGTGTTGATCTTAGCACGCAGTTCTCAAGTCCACTGGTTACAGAGAGATGTTTGAAATACTCCACATCAGAGAGCAAACCCAGACAATAAAAGAGATGGCTACAGATGGATTTTACTTCTGCCTTCAGTCACCTAGCAGGAGGCTAAAGAGAAGGCAGAACCAGGCTCTTGGTTAGAGGTTCACAAGAGAAGGATAAGATGCAACAGACACAGGTTGCAAGTCAGGAAACTTCACAGGAGATACAAGAAAAATAAATTCCACCATGAAGGTGGGTCAGATATGGGAAGAGGCTGCAAAAACCCCTTCCACAGAGCTATTCAAACTGTGGCTGGACTTTGATCTGGGCCACCTGCTCTACTTGGACCAGCTTGCAGTGGGAGATAGGAATATGCAAGCTCCAGAGGTTTTCCCAAACTAAGTCAGGTAAATTAGATTATGATTCTGCTCCAGGGGACGGTCAGTGAAAGCACAATGCAAGCAGAGCAGCTGAGCCAATGGCTAACAAACACTTTCTTTTTTCTATTGTAAAATTACAACATAACAAACCCCATAAATAAATGTGTAAGTGTATACTTTCCCTGACTGCCTCTAAATTAAGGTAAACTAGGTCTTTTTTCCTCTGGTTGTCACAAATTCTAATCTCTGACACTTTTTTTTATCAGTCTTCTTTCTGTTTCTGATGATTCTCGGTTGCTCCTGTTGATTTACTTTCTTTGTGAGCTCCGTCCTTTATATGTACTTTCTTAACATTCATTACATTTTCCTGCTGAGTAGTATTCATTTTAACTAACAAAGATTTACAAATTAATTAATAAATTGAGGCTCTAGTATAATTTTCAGCATAATGATTTCTAGTACAACAATCAGCATCTCTGCTATGGATTAGTGTCTTAGACTGTGTTTCACCACTACTTAAAGCCAGTGTAAGCATGGCCTGTCTGATTTAGCATTTCCTACATCACAACAGCAACCTGTACTGTGTGAGGCTATGAAGAGCTGGACCAGAGAGCTGAGCTGGCTGAAAACTAATTAAAGAAAAAAAAAAGATGCTAGCCACATCAGTCCCCAGCTGGCCAACCACAGACACCATGGTTTTTAGAGCTGGCAGAAGGGTGTGGGTTTGGCTGAACCATCCTGCTTGGCAGCTGTCCACACGTTAATTCACAGGGGCTGTAAAACCAAAGCTATCACAGATGTTTACTGGAGTCCTAAGGAGAAAATTTTCAAAGGTGGAGATGGCAAGCAAGAGATTATGAGAGTTACTGGCACCCCACAATAATCTTTAGTTTTCCCAACTGTTTCCTAGAGTGGCAACTTCTTTGGCAAAGAAGTGCTTTCTGTGCTGTTCCCTCACAGCTGTTTGTTGAGTTGATCACAGATGTGGCCATCTGGGCTTACAGTAACAAAAGGCCTTATATTTCACTCTCATTTCTTTCTATTCTCTTCAGAAAATACGCAGGTAAGCAGCAGAAGGCTTTTTAGGAAGTTAGTGCACCAAGACACTTGAATATTTTAGAAGCCTCCACTTTTGCAATAATTTCTTACTTCTGTTCCCAGATGTGAGCCACCACAATCAAAAACTTTTCTTCAGAGCTATTGGGAAAATGGGTGAACAAATAAAGGACAATATGATGGAAGAGAAATCAAGAAAACAGATATTTTAGATTATATATTGGAACAGAAAATACATTTGTGGTCTCTGAGATATTGTCAGCTCTCTCTTGACTGTTTTTCCACATTTTCTTCCTATCTACTTTATGCTTTAAGCAAGAAATATGTTAACATATTCCTCAGAGGCTGCTGCCTGATGAATTTTACTCACTTTCTTCAGCTGGAAACACTCATTATTTGGAGGATTCTTCAGTTTTATTCTTTAATAAAAACATACAATTACATTTCTAAACCAAATCAACTAATAAACTGTTCATCAGCATTGCCATTTTTATTATTTGGCAATGAGAAAGGGTATGTTTTTTTGAAAAGGTTGTATAAAAGGGTTCTGTAAAGATGAAATAATAGAACTGCATTTCCTTAAGGTGATAAAGACACAAAGAAAGTATCTGTAGTCTTTCCACAGCAAATATAGAACAACTTTCAGTCCTTTTTAAGTTTCTTGGTGCAAAAGGACCATGGTTTATTAATTATCACAATATTTCATTGTTAATACGCAAAGGAAAACTAAACTAAATTAAATGGAACAACAGAATAAATGGATGATTTTAACATGTCATGTTTGCTGTAATAGCCAATCACACAAGATAAGCCAGGAAAAACATAATCTTATTCTTATTTTCTCTGTGATTAAACCAGGTCCTTACAATTAAATTAATAGAAAATTAAAGATAAATTTTAACATAGCAGTGTAAGAGGTGAATACATAACCTTGTTTGATAGCAAAAACAACAACATTCAGTTCAGAATGTATAATAAATATTAAACTGAATAAATTAATTTGTTACCCCCACTTTTCAAAGAACAATGCCTCCAATCTGTCTAATCTTATGTTTTGCAGCATGAATTTGGAGCCTTTATTTCGTATGCAGTACAGAAAACTATGTCTTCATTTGACCAATTATGAACAATAAAGCAAATACTTAAAACTGTTATACGTGCATTCAGAATAATTATGCTTCTGCCAAAGCTGGTTCCTTTAGCTTGATTCAGTTTGTGTTTTATGTAACCTAAAGTAACATTTATTCTTCCTTACAGATAACGTCCGCAGCCAGAACGGGATGGGAATAAACAGTTTGCAAGTGAGTTTAAGCAGATAAAGCAGTAGTGCCAAAGGACAGTAGCACATGACACATGGATCCCTGATAACATGCCAAAAAGACCATACTGCTGACACACATTTGGAAGCTGGGCTTGAATCATACAGCCTTTTGGGGTATCAAAATCACAGCTAAAGTCAGACAGAAATCTTAACTGAACAAACTGAAATACATATCTTGAAAATGCCTCCTAGATTACTTTCATATTCTAGAGGGAGGAGTCCTGCTTCAAGCGCTGAAATGATAAAATATTAAAGCAGTATCGCAATGACACGCAATTTTAGAGGAATATTACTCACTTGTATCCTACAGCATATACAAGCCAGTGTTTAGGTGCAACAGGTCTTCCACAGCTGTTGTGGTTCAGAACAAATAAGACATGCACAAGCAGACACCCAAGACTTCCTATCAGCTGAAGCCCCTCAAGTTGTCTGTGTTACAAAGAAGCAGAACTCTCTGTGCCTCTCCCTACTTCAAGTCAAATAGTTTCATCACTGAATGCAAGAGAAATAAATATGCTGCCCGCTCTTTAATGACATAATCCCAAGTAGCCAGGATGGCTTGTCTCTCTTGACCATTCCTTTACAGCGACCTCTGACTACACCTTTTCATTTCACTCATCCTAGGAGGAGCAGAACTGCCCTAAACACAGGGATTTGGTGCTCTTTACCTCAAGCATCATTGGTCCAAGTGCATCCTTGTCGATGACACTCTGACCTGTAGACGATACGTCTGCTTTTTGCACTTCATCTTCATTAGCCGCTGCTGCTTTTTCTGCAAGAGAGAAAATGGTGTGTTAAGCGACAGTGGACTGATCTCACTGAAACACCAAGAGCCCACAGAGTATTGAGAAGAGCTGTGAAACGCTTACAGTGCAACAGTTCTGAAAATGAGATTAGACAGTCTCCCATAACGATTCAACGGAAGCGTAACTAGCCTATTTGCTTCTCAGTTTTCAGGTCTTATGACACAAGTGAAATAATTTCTCATGTTTCTCTGCTAGACATTTTACCAAACTACAGAGCCTAACACTGGGCAGACAGGGGCTCTTTATGAAGGTGCAGTAAGCAAAAACCAGGATCAAGGTGCAGTAGAAGACTGATCTAAAAGAGCATGCAAAGCTTACAGCTGCAGAGCTTTTCCGTGACCGCTATATTTAGAAGGAAAAACATAAGTCCACAATCTACGGTTTCAGTACTGAGAAACAGCGGCCTCAGTTCTGTTCCCATGGCTCCACCCACGTTCTTACTATCACGTAATTTTCATACCGCCTTATTTACCAATATGTTATTAGAACCACACAGAAGTTCAAGTGCTGCATTTGAAAATTACAGGCAAGAAAACAATGATTTCAGGTTCCTGGAACATAATGCCATACGTTAAAGTGTGTTGTATACAGCATCACAGGTTATACCCAACTCCAAATGTAAGGGATATTCACAGAACTTTCAAACCTAGTGGGTTTAAAATTCCTATCAAGAAATGAACGGTATTAATTTTTCTGTTTCAAGAATGGTAATTTTGTTCAAGGATGAATTAATAAAAGTACTAAAACTACAATGTAAAATACATACTCTGATGCACATTTTACATTGTAAATTAATGAAACAAGTTATTTTTTGTTGTTAGTTCTATACTCAAAACATTATTTTACTATTTTTCAAGCAGCAGTTACGTAAAAGCTAGGGCCATCCTGCAATCTAGAATATTAATGAGAAATTTCTTATTTTTTAGTATGATGCAATCGATTATTTTACTAAACATGAAAGCACACTGAAATTATAACAAGAATTTATGTCTTCAACAACAAACTAGAAGAATATTCTTTGTAGGAATTACTGAAACTACAATGTGTGGATGGAACAAAGAGCCTTTGGAAAAATCACCGCTAGTGAAAATTAAAGCATCAGTCATGCAAATTGAAATGTATCCAAGTGTACAGTATTTTCCACTATCTGTAGATCTGCAATAATGCAGGTAAAGTTCAGAAGAACTTTCCATGGCATAGGTTTTAAGGTCAGTGTGAATATGTGCTGCTGAGACACAGAGTAAAGGAACTGCTTTTGTGGAGCCCCGGGTGTTCTCCTGCCAGCAATCACCTGCTGGCAATAAGGCTTTGGTCACTCGGGCTGTCTTATCCCAGATTTCTGTGGTTTCTTGCTTTCATGAAAAGACTCACAAAAATTTTAGCTGCCTTCTTACTTGTTATACACTATAGAGCACCATTGTGAATAATGATTTAGCAAATTGCTCTGAAGATGGAGCTGCAGCTAACAGACTAATTTTAAACCACTCTGATTAGCATAATCTGATAGAAATAAATTCACTAGAAATAACTATTAACATTTCCTCTGCCACTTGAACTCAAAAGGACATAAAATTAGTATTTCTGGTTTAGACTAGGGGTGGGATTTTATTTTTTTCCTCACCTTTCTTGTTTTGGCAAAAAGCAGAAATTAGGTATAACAGAAAAACAATTGAACAATCGTTCCCATGCTACAACACAGCAGAGTTGGCACCATATGATGATACGAAACTGAAAACATGTTCTAAAAATTCTAAAAGAACCCTAAAAATAGAGTTGAGCTTTTAATAACGCCAGTGATGATATCTGTTTCCCATCTGTTCCTGCTAGCATAAAGTGATCTCTATTTTCACACTGCAAAATATTAGAATGGACAGGGATACCAGCTTCTTGCTCTCATTCGACCACTGCTTCAGCCATTGATACCACCTTGATTATGGGAGATCATGGGATTACTCTCTATGAGCCAGAAATGGAGGGGCTGCAGATATGATCCAACAATGGTGTGCAAGCACATTAATTACAGTTTCCTCATGTCACCAGTTTACAGACTACTTTTACTGATTACTTTTCACATAATACAAAATAGTTGCTGCTGATTTTTTCACTCTTACAACCATGGAGTTTATACCAACCACCCATAACATTGATAAAAACAATTGTTTTCTTTCATGCACACTGATGAGGTTTTATACAAAGGAAAAAGAGGACATTTTTAATTATTATAATAGTAATCAACACAGAAGCTGCAATACCAGGTCAGACCAAGGATGTCTCAAACCTCACATCCAGTTCCTGAGAGCTGCTGCTTTCCTCTCCACTTCCCTGTTTTCTCCATTTTGATTGTTTAATCCCTGACTGCTTCTGCTTCATCACCAGCTGTCCCTCACAACCATTTGACTTCTTCATTTTCCTTTCCCTTTTACACTCTTTTCCTCAGAGGGCCCAACATCTTTGTGGAATCAATAAGCTCAGGGCCTTCTCAGGGAAAAAGTGTAATGAACGGAGAAAATATGAAAATGCTATTTATACTGAAATGTTACCTACCCACTTTTCCCAGAGATGGTGACAATGTACACTACGCTACTCATGAACTTTGGCTAGGCACTCTGAAAAGCAGTATAAATCACAAGTGCTCCAAAATTATGGACTTCCTAATTGGATCTGTAACATAACTGGGTAAGAATTCAAGGAGCTGGAGAGCTTAGAAGAGGCTACACATCCAGGCCACAAGCCACACTTAAATTTAAGTGGCATTGTATAGGAAACCTAGGCCTCAGACAGCCTCTGAGTAGGACCAGCTGCAATTTCCATCACTGTTATAAACTGCAGCTACTAATAATGTTCAGCTAGGCAATAAATTATCCATTTTGGACTGAATTGCAAAGCCCCTCGTGTAGACTTTATCAGCGCATACAAGACGAGTAAGTGTGAATCCTGTCAGCAGTGTCGTCCTGACAGTCAGTCATGGGGAATGTCTTGAAATGCAAATCTTTCCCTCAGCAATACAGCATGTGGGGCTAACTGACAACAAAAATTTGTTGCAGGAAGGCTGGAAAAAAACCAACGATTGATACGAATTTCGAATGCGGACAAAATAATGCATTATCGTAAGTCAGTATTCATTTTTCTTAACAGCTTCTGGTGTTAAGTAATGGTGCAAAAATATAAAGTTTACTTTCCCTTTTTTAATTCTATCTTTTTCAAGTTCACGGGAACCCAACAAAGAAATCAAAAGCACAGAGAGTTTGTAATTTCTACACTAGATAAATGATCTTGGAATGTGTCAAGGCTTAGGAAAATAGCTGTAAAGGCCCAACCTTGCAAAGCCTCTCAGAACCCTGTTTTTCCAGCACCAAGAGAACTGTTGCTGTTACCCTCTGACTAACCACAGCCACTAGATTTTGCCACTGCAGCCACATGGAGAGTGGGAGCTGGTTCCCTGACCTCCCACCTTCCAGTGATGCCTCCTGCTAGAAGAGCAATGCCCCTGTTAAATGTCAGCCAAGTGTTACAAGGTGAACTACAGGCACAGTGGCCAAAGGGCAGCAGAGAAAGAGTGTGGACAGAGAAAATGCAGCCTTTGGCTGCCAGAGGAAGCGAGCAGGATGGAAAGGGACTTCCCATGGCTTCATCTCATACAGGGAATTCTGCACTGGAGAGTGAGCATTGAATTAGAAACCAGTGCCATCCTTACGAATATGGCTACCAGGGATCAAGCATATTTTATCTGAATTACAGTAGTATAAACTTCATGCACATGAAATAATTATTAGCTCTGCTCAATTAAGAGTTTAGCCTAGAGAGAGAAAAAAATTTAAATAAAATGCAAGTACCCCTGAGAGACATACTACAAAGAATATATACATCCAATTATGTAGTATTTTAGTGATGTGTGTAATTTAGACTTTAAACTGTGGGTATGTTTACAATTGCATAAGCAGTATTATACTAAAATACATATTAATATTTTTGATTGGGCATCTTCCTAGTGATCATAAACTGTATTTACTTTTCCATTTAATATACAGAATAAAGAAGAAAAAAAAGCCTCAAAAATATTTTCTGACAAATTTATGAGTGGGAAGCCTCAAGCTTTATTCAAAGCTCATTCCAGATTCTGAAAGTAAACCTTTGTGCAATCACATTAGTTTAACAGAAATTCGTAAGTCAGAGAAAAAGAAGCCAAAACCAATAGTTGGAAGCCTCCTGCTGCATTTTAACTTAGCAAGCCTTCTTGGTTTTCCATCCTCCCAACTCAAGCTATGTCAATTCTCTCTGCATTTCTGACAGCAGATTCTGAAGTGTTACTGACGGGCATCACTTCTCCTGGTTGTGTTTCAAACCCTACTTTCCTACAGGTGGGCAGGCAGGTCCAGCTGAACCACTGAAAAAGCTCTCTGTCTCTATTCAAGCTCTGCTCCAACTTCCTTAAGGAAACCCGCTACAGAAATATTTTCCCCTTCGTGCTCTCTGCAAAACCAAAATGCATTTCTGAATTAAAAGAGCAAAACTTCGCCTCTGCAGGAATTTCAGAAAGATGAAGCCATAATTTGAAAGAGAAAATTTGCATCAATGCAGATTTAGCGTATTTTTCATTGGGGCAACATTCAAGGTTCTTTACAGAACAAGAAGAGCAAAAAAGAGGTGTCGGTGAAATGCTGGAAAGGAAGAGCTCATGCTCTAAGATCCACTGAAGAAAAAGGTCAAGAAAAAACACCAAATCCCTGTAACAGGTAAATTCAAGCTTAATATCCAATACTGTTTAAAATAGGTTTCCCAGATGCCCTATATATAATTCCTGCTCTTTGTAGTTTTCTGGAATTGCTATTGAAATGCCACACATCTCAAATCACATAGCCTTTTTTGTACAACAGGTAAAAAAATATAAAGAAAGAGATTTGTAATAAATGACACTAGAAAGTTCAACTCTGCACTCTTCAAAAAACAGTACAAATCAAGAGCCTTATAACAGTAACAGGAACATCACTTGAAAGTGAATGTAAAAGCTATACAAAGTTTAAACATACAATTTAATTTTACACTGGAGCTATTTTGAAAACTTCTCCATTTTTTGTACATATTAGTCAACTACTTTTGTCTTGCCTGATTCATATATCTAAGTTTGCCCTGCATGATCCTGCTGAATTGCTGTGCAAAAATAACATCCAAACAATCAAGAAAACTGCAGAAGTATCTACCTGTTTGAAGCTAAGGGTAGATACAGTACTAAAAACCAGTGCTAACATATAATAGAAAGTATACTTAGCAAAGGCGATATTTTAGCTGAACTTACAGGTTTGAGTATTAGATTAAATAACATTTCAAATAATAGATGTAATAACATCCGTGTATGACTATTGCTAAGTAATTGTATTGACTGTGGTAATGGACAGGAGGTTTTTAACATGAATAGGGCTGTACAGAAAGTGCCTTCAAATGTATCAACTTGAATAAAACACAGAAGAGAAAAAACCCCAAAAATTGTATTTGGTAATGCGAGTAGTTTTGGATCACTACACATGATGAAGTAAAGCAGTGAAGAACGTGCAAGTTATTTTGACGCTTGGTTAACCACAGGGAAAGCAGCTCTGCCTTGTAGCTGTGTAATTCAAAGCACTACGATCCATGGCTCACTTGAAACTTGATATCCCCATGCACGTTCTTACCCAGTTCCCACTGCCTCAATACAAGTTGTTTTTATTCCCTGAAAGCAAGCAATTTTTCAAAACACCAGTGCCTAAGAAACAGCAACTATTTCAGCAATCAATTTTAAGACCAGCTTATCCCATCCTTGTGAATAAAGTTAGCTACTATTTTAGGGAAGTGATTATATAGTGAGGTTGCTCTTTCATCACACAGCACACATCTGTCCAGAGCAAAGAAGCTCTTAGACTCTTGAATACATATTTTCCTCCAGAAACTATAGATCAAGTCTTAGAGGAAAAACTATGCAACATCTCAGGAAGGTTTTAGGAGGTAAAACAAGGGAGAATTATGCATCTGCACTGAACTAAAATTAGAAAAGCTGCCATATGGCTCTGTGAAGCCAGCAGCACGTTCTTATTCATTAGGAAGCATTCTGCTAACATAAAAACACAAGGCCTTCCTGTGCTCTCCAAATGTGTTTATCTTTTCAACATTAATGCATGATATATCATCAGGCTGCTGAAATCTCCTGCAGTGCATATTAAAAAAGCACAGCTGCACTTTTTCTCAGCACGTTTATTGGCTGCGAGCACAGCTTTGCCCACCTCCCCGACACAGCCCTCTTGTCAGCCCGGCTCCCCTTTGCCTGGGAAGGGCTGCACTCCCGCCGCACGCTCGCCTGCCCAACTCATCTCCCCATGTTCTGCTCTGCTCATCGCACCCACATGGTTTAGCCTCATATTTACTACTGCTGGTGGAAGCACACTTAAATGGTAAATGACCCTAGGGCTTAAGCTAAAAGCTCTTGGAAAGCTGTGAGAGAAATTACTCGCTCAGGAGTAGCAGCACTTACAACGCTGCGTTTTCTTTTTTCCAGTGCAAGCTGCTCGAATTGGTGCAGCTGCTCTGCTATCCCACACATACCTCCCCATCTTCCCATGGTAAAGAAGCATCACTAAGGCACTAACGCTGTGGAAAGCTTCACATCCTCACAAAAACATCAAATATAGGTAAACATTCGTGAGGCTTTACAAGCTTTGAGTGAAGTCCCGCTCTTAGAAAATTCAGTAACAGTAGCCAGCACATAAAATTTTCATGGACACTGAAAGGAAAACAAGCACTGAAAACCCATGACGGATTTAGGAATAGCAACAAATGGAAGTAATAACACCTAAAATTAATACTAGTTTTGTCTCTTAATAATTTTGACATTTCGCCATCATTCTTTTCTTGTACAAGTCAGCATTTTTCTCACTCAATACACCTTCTGTAAGAAATACTGCCTGAGAAATAATTGCCCCCAGCTCAGTTAAACTGGAACAAGGACAAAAATAATGAAATGCAACTTACCAAGGATAATATTTAACTGCTGGAGAGAAAGAAGCCTTTTATCTCTGTATGTATTTTTTTGCTAAATACTTTAATAAGCATTTTACTACCTTTTCCTTGGTTTCTTCCTCCTTCTCATTTTGCTGTCTCTGCTGTCACCAACACCTATGACCTCTTTTCCTTCTCATTATTACAAAACTCAATGGTCTGCTTCTTGGAAGCGAGCAAGAAGACGGTGAGCAAGTGGAAGTGCTCATTCCTTACTGCCCTGGCCCCAGGATACAAGCCCCATGAGCTGGGGTATTGCAGTGCTGCATTCCTGGCACACAGCACCACTCAGAGCACCATGGCAGAATCCCATCCATAAATACACTTAAATAACTTCTACGAAGATTGCTAACTCTTGGATATAACAGTGACAGCTACAAGTGATGTTATTTACAGAAACAGCATTATTTACAGAACTCCGTACCTACTATCCGCAGATTTATCTACTTAATGCAGTGAGCAAGGGATTATTCTTACCTGGTATGACCTCAGAAGGTCCCCAGTCTCTGGTAAGTTAAGGACTGGGGACTGAAGTAAAACCCAGAATTACAACCCTCTCGCTGCTGCTGCTGCTCAAGTGTCCTATCTGGGACCCCAAATCCTCAATGGCTTGATCTATCCCCAGCACACAATAAAAATATGAAACAATGCAGCAATTAAAGTAGTTTCTTTGGTTATATTATTTCTAGTATTTTTATTTATCGGTAAAGACACAAAAGGACAACTGCTATGCCTAAGACATAAACTAAGACTGAAAGGAACCCTGAATCCAGAAACTGTTTCTCACCCCATGCCTCATTTAAACTTGTGGCAATGTGTCAAATTACCACAGTGTAAGTGGAAAGTTGTTTTTCATCTCTGGAACATGGAATTAAGCTTCCATCATGACCATCATCTGTTGAATCCCTGGACATGCTGCAACATTAACATTTTCCACTAAGTTTTCAAAAAGTGGAAAGGAATATAACTGGGTGTAGTTTTAATCCTGCAAAATTTTTAGACAAGTCTTATTACTAAAATATTTGAGTATGTTTAACATATGCTTTTATATGAAATGAAAGGTTGTGCTTAACTTGCAAACAGAAAAACGTAATGTACATGTATATATTCCTGTGTTTTAAAGATATTATCTTTTCCCAAAAAGACCATCAACACTATCTTTCCAGTGTATACTGACTGGTTAGAGAAATTTCTAAATAAATTAGTCATCAAATGTGCCCTGCCCAGGAAATTTCCTTATCAACAGGCCAAAATCCAGGATGACGCTGAGAATTTATAATTTTCACTGTTTTTTTGTTATGTAATTTATAATTTTAAAATGCATTTAAATACAGGAGTTTGGGGCTCTGTTTTTGCATTTACATTTCCTAAGAATGTCTAGTAACCAGTATAATGACAAATATCTGATTGATTACAGTGTAATTTATAGTCTTTAATAAATGCCTAAAATACAGTACTCAAACAATAAAGGAGTACACGTGTTAGATTAAATACACTGGCTTTCAGTGCCTTACCCCAAAATACCCTCGATTTAATCAGTCACTTATTATTCTGTGCTAGAATCAGATAAGCAGATTCAAATATATGTATCTGTAGCTGTATACACAAACACATCCAGGAAACAGTTTTGCATCTGTTGCTATTTACATGATTTCAAAACAGTCACGTAAACTATTCAACTGTGCACGATAACAAATGCCACACAGCCATCAGCACTGACTTCAAATCTGCTACATTAATATGGCTGCATTTCAGAAGAAAGAGCCAAGCTAACTGACCTCTGCACTGAAATATTAGATACAAATATTTGGCATCACTTCGTTTAACAAAGTAATTATTTTCTTTGGTATGTACTGAATTAGGACAGAAAATTTTACTGTATTTTTTGGCATTTGCAATTTTATTAGTGTTAGGTATTTACCTAATGAGTAACCTCATCTTATTTTGATAATCCATCTCTCAAAACAGTATTAATATGGAAGTCTAAATGGTGGGAGTCCAACGTTCTTTAACATTTTGGCTGAGTTAATGTTTTCAAAGACAAGAAACATGGCAGAATCTGATAATTTTGTTCAAAACATGGCTCCACCATGGTCTCCGAAATAATATATTGCTTTTACAAATGTTAACAGCCCTCCAGTTGGTTCTCTGACATGTAAGAACACAGGCCAGATTTTGAAAATAAAGATATAAGGGTTAACACTCTTTAGACTAGAATCTGCAGATGCAGTTGCCAAGCTAATTAAACTTACAGGTTTCCAAAACTTAGGCCAAAATAACATACTAGAAAAGAGCATTAATCTAGCCAGACTCTGTTTCTTGAAGCCCAACTCTTCTGTACTCAACCAGCTGTTAAAAGGAAACAGATGACTCCCTTTCTTCAAATGCCACATCACCATGATTACAAAATATCTGTCTTATTTTAGGATGCTGGTAATAAATCTTTGTGACACACCAGATCATCCACAACAACAGGCAAAGATCTTTTTGCTTTTATAAATTGCCATTGACAACTGCTTAAGTTTTCAAGAGATCTAATGCAGTCCACAAAAAAGAAATATGATGGATCATGGGTTCCCTATGAGCCCATGAAAAGAAGTTTCCATAATAAAGTGTAGGACAAAATGGAGTACAAATAATTGAAGACAGCTAAGGAAGAACAGAAACAGGTTTAATTTAATGTGTCCATGTTAGCATGGATTACAGGGCTCCTAACTGTTTCTAATAGTCTAGATTATGGTAGATAAATCTTTTGCAAAAAAGCTCCAAATCATTAAGGACAAGTAAAGTTTTCTTCTATAACAGCTTAGTGTTCAGAAAGAGAAGCTTGGGCCCCTCTTCTTGTTTAACCCACCATCACAGGCCTCAGCCAAATTTTCAAGGCAATTTAGAAACAGAAACCTTCCTATTACTGCAGGGAAAGCAGAAGGAAAAACAAAACCTTCTTAGAAGAAACTGTTTATTTCTGCATGTTAGTTATTTAAAGGGATTTTTTTTTAAATCCAAGTCCTTTACAAAACTATGCTTAAGATAAATTTCATATATTTCAACAGTGGCTACATTACTTCAGGTACATTATGAATATAGTGGGGCTGTGGGAAGAAAGGCAATGATTATTAACCTTCATTGTTTAAAATATTCTCAAAAATTAAGAGATCTTTTTTTCATTATCCTAGAAAATCTTGGCTTATCTTGTTGCTATGATTTACATCCAAAGTCACTTTTAACCTCAATTGCATTAATTTGTTCTGTCACATATTAATTAGCAGACATTTTAAAATGTCTGCTAATAGCACTGATAGGTACAAATGGGCTCCCTTCAACAGACTAAACCATACTTAAAACTTAATTAATTAGGCGCTACCGTTTCTGTTTCACTAATTCAGATTCACGAAGCAGGGATCAGCACCCAGTCTGAAATATGTCAGTATAATCCATAAACAGATAAATGTTTAAACACCAGTGGTATTGTTTTCTCTCTTTTCTCAGTGAGCTTTATCAGTTCTCTTCTGAGAAGAAACCTGGAGCTGTTTTCACAGTTCTCCAACAGTTCCCCATGGGCAACTTGGAGCTCAGTGGAAAGGACGCTCCATGTTGTGCCCGCGGGTGCTGCCCAGCCAGCTCTGTAGTCTTGCTGCTCTTCCCAGCCCCAAATTCCTGACATGGCACAGGCTGGGAGTGAGGGGTCCTTGTTGGGCAATCATCACCCTGAATATGCTGAACACATGTAGCTTTAACCAGGAAATGTTGGAGATTGTAGTCTGCCTCCAGCCATGTCCCTCCTTGGCACAAAGGCCGGTAATGCAGATCTGCAGCCAAGCCCGTGCATTACATCGGACATGGTAATCCATAACATTTTCCTCCAGTCTCCAATTTACATATTTGCTTGCAAAAAGGAACATGGATGCCTGCTCCTCATCCTACATTTTTCCCATTAGAGCACCAACAGGTGAGACCTTTTACATAACAGCTGTTATTTCCACACTATTATGCGTTCACCTCAGCCTAAACACTTCAGAATATTGGGGCCAAAGTCCTTATTAAATAAACCAACCAACTAATCCAACAAAAATCCTCACAAAAAAACAATAGAAGAAACCGTATCGCTTCTTTGGAAAGCATTTAAGCTGTTGAGATGAAGGATATATGCTCCTTGTCTGAGCTTCAAAGAAAGAACAAATGGCAATGCCCATGATCATCATATAACTCAGGGAAAGGAAGAGTATTCTTGCACCATAATTCACAATGACCCTGAGAAAGCCAATATCCTCCCTCAGTCATATTTAATAAAGGTTTTACAGACTGGCTTCTCTGCCTGTATCACTGATATAAAAAAGTAAGGGGGAAAAAAGCTTACTGGGCATATTTATATTTTAGATTGCCAACTGCAAACACATCATTATATTCTGAACATTAACTACAATGGCCTGACAATCTGTACTACAATGTTCACTTAAAATCAGCACCTCTTGCAGGCAGACAGATGGTGGCTCAACTTTCAAGCTCAACAGTAATCACAATAATCCTTGATTTCCATCAGTGTAACACTCAACGATTCATTAGTAACTTTTGTCGCATTCCCTAAACTCTCTGATGATTTCTTACCGCAGCAACTAAGAGTAAAAATATTATCAGAGGGATGATAGTGAATGGAATAAAACTGTCACAGGCTGGGTGTTGCTGCTCATAAAATTATGGCTAAAGCCACACCAGAACAGGAGACAGCATGACTGGGGAAGATGTGAAAAACAAAACACAGGACAATTACTGAACAGAAAACAGTACAAGCTTAAAAATAAAGCCCTTCAAAAAATGGGGGGAAATTTCAAAATACAAAGAAAATCCATTTGACATGAAACTCCACTTTTGACAGTTAGTGACAAGGAGCAATGAATGCATTCAGAGCAGTCAATGGGGATACGAAGAAACAACTAAAGATAGAAAAAACCCTCCAAACATTCAAATATTTCCTTCAACCCAAGATGGTGAAAGGTTTTATACAAAAGAAGCGAGACAGGAAGAATTTTATATTATTGGCACAAAATACCTTGATATTTTTCCACCAAACATCAAAACAAACAAACCAAGAAAAATCTAAATGAGGGTCCCTCTGAGTTTTCCAATCTACATTTAGAGATTACAACCTTGATATTTCTTCCTCTTCTTTTTTTTTTCAATTTTTTTTTTTAATTTCCAGATAGATTATATGCTATATTTAAACACACTTCCTCTTCAGTGTTGAATATAGGCCCACGCCTAATTTGTCTCTGGAAGACATCTCCCTCAGAAGAATCATGGGAATTGCAGGTTGTTCCAAGTCTTTCTAGGAAATTGTTTCTCAGGAGAAAACCAGTGTAAGGCTAGTGCTCTTCATGATCACATTCTTAAGACGACAAGGGACAATTCTAACACATCCCAAAATATTTCACCAACACCTGCATCATGACAAGAACTTCCACTGAATATTTTGAAGAACATTCAGACTTCTTTGGGAGGACTGACAGAACCTACCAATTTCTTCATTAAGTTGCTCCCGATTTCAGTTGACTTCCCATTAACAATCTGCCCTTCTGTATGAGTTGGTCACGAATTCCAGCTGTTAGGCTGCATCCTGCCTTCGTGTGCTGGAGTCCTCTGTGGCAGGCACACTGTGGAGCTCCATTTTGGTTCATGCCAGCGAGCAAAGCAAGGTGCGGGGACATGCATTTCTGCTCTGAGACGACCTGGGCCTCAGTGAAGGGAGGTACGACACGGCTGCTTCATCCAAAAGAACATGCGGATACTTATCCAGATAACACGGGCATATCTGAAGCACCTCCAGTTATGGAGTTATGAATCTAGTTAATGGATTTATGGAGTTATCCACTTTAGCGGAACTTAGGTACTTTTCTGTCTCCCCTTTCTGACGTTTGCTCTGATCTTGTGCAAGTTAAGGGAAGGAGAGTAGGTGTGTGTTCACGTGTGCAGTGAATGCATTAAGAGTACCCCTTGTCTTGTAGAATACAGAGATGAGCCAGCACCCCATAATGACGAAGGAAACAGAAAGCATGTATGTACTGATGTAGTGACTCTCTAGTCGTTGGTCTGAGGGCATTCACCATGAGCTCAGCAGCGCTCATGACAGAGCGAGCAGCTGATCACTTGCCATGTCATCCTTCAATCTTCAGTCCGTGATTTTCCCCCCAGCTGCCCACTGTGGGTTTTCATAAAAGAAACTGGAAGCTGAAGTAGTAAAAGCTGACTTATTGTTTTTCATATCCTTGGTGATTTCACATTCAAGGACCCCTATTTCCAACTAACCTTCCATTCACATAATCTTTTAGATCAATAACAAAATGCATGACTTAGAACAGATGCAATTATCTTGGTTCTAGTTTGAACACAGAGAAGCCTTTGATCAATGCTTCTTCAATGTGCTGTGAATCCACAGGTTTTCAGGATTCAAACGTGGTATGAAAGGCACTGCACCCTATTGTGAGTAAATATTATATTATTGCTTTTCAAGCTGCAGTCTTTAAAAAGAAAAGATAAAAGCTGTGTAACAAAAGTAGATTTCTTAAAATAGATGATCTTTTCTTGACTGAAGTATCATCACTATTCACAGTGAATTAATTTGCTATTCCATAAATTAAGCTGCAGACAGAGAGCCAAAGTAACATGAAGTCTCCTTCATTTACTTGCTTTATGTGCTGCTGAGATTAAGACGTTGCATTTACTAATCTAAAGCACACTGCAAGCTTTGGTGTTCTACAGTCAGCACCTTCCACATTGCAAACCATCCAGCAACAAGGGACTAAAAACACTATCATTAAGACTCAAATCAGAAGGCTACAATTGTTCTTCAACACCCAAGCTCAGCATTTCTTTTTTAGCACCTGAACTCAGCCTTTGTTTCTGACCACAACTCTAAAGACAGAACAGCTGGTGAGAAACACTAGACTCAAAAGCTTAGTCCATATTGTGGAGGGATGGATGTCAGTCTGTATTTCTGTAATTTATTTTCCCCTCAAATAAAAATGCTAAATGAATTTATGATATTTACAGTTCACTAGCGATTACATGATAAACTGCAAAAAAAATCCCCAAACAAACCTGTAAAGTTTTGAAGTTTAAAGTGCTCAGTGACAGTTTAAATGTAGTCTGAGAACAATACACTTACCAAGGAGGCAGCCTCCAAAACTCAAAAATTCAAGAAGAGATGTCTCCATCTCTCTTACACAAGACATTTTTACTGCAATCCCAGTAGTACACAGACCATAATATGATCATTACATATTAAAGCAACTAAACTAAAACTTCAATGAAGATATTCCTGTAAAGAACAAAGAGGGAGTACTTGACATACGCCCCAAAGAAGGTTAAATATAGGAGAAGCAGCTCAGTCCTTTATAGCATTCCCCAGCATTGGTGCTATAGATCACAACCTCTTACACTGCAATCATCTTTGCAGCTATATAATACAAAGTCAACAGCCATACCTTGGTAGTTTGAATTATTTTTTTTCTCTTGGACATTTGGAAGTTATGAAAGAAAACAAAGACCAAAAAAAAGCAAATATAAGTAGGATGCAAAACAAACTAGAAAGTTTTCCTGTAGCACTCGCCAGTAATGATTGTTTCTACCTGAAAAAGACCAGTACCTCAACAGGTAAGAGCAACATTTAGTTTCTCTTAAACTTTGACCTGTAACTTGAAGTCAAAGACTAGATTTTCGGTCTAAAACTTCAGGCAAATTATCTGGCATGGAAATCATCCATCACCGGCTAAGCTGAAGACCATGGTCACGAGGAATGTCTTGCTAGGTGACAGCCATCAGGTGACACCCTGACACACCCAACAACACCAGGACAGCTGTGGGCACTGGCCCATAGCTCGGTCATCGCAGGCACACTTGGAGCTGTGTGGGAGGGGGCCCCACCAAGGACCCATGGTGAGACAGACTCGCTACAACAGGCCATCTCAAAAACACTGCTCAGGCTCACCACACAACTGCAGAAATGCTACTGCCACGGTAAGGGAGGTATGGGAAACTAATGATCAGGAGGAGGGCAGGGATGGTGAAACCAGGGCTTTTTAACAGCTGACTTGTTTTCCACAGGTTAGTTTGCAGACTGCACAATTGATGATCATTTTTATCTGTTTTCTTGAAGTAAGAGAATCACAGACTGGCTTGAGCTGGAAGAGAGCTTTAAAGATCTTTCACTAGACTAAGCTGCTCAAAGCCCCATCCCATCCGGCTCTGAACACTTCCAGGGATGGTATACCCACAACTTCTCTGGCCAACCTGCTCCAGTGCCTCATCACCCTCACAATAAAGAACTTCTTCCTCATGTCCAGCCTAATTCTATCATCTTTCTGCTTAAAACCGCTGCCTCTTGATCTGGCACTACAGTAGGCCTCTGTAAGAAGTCTCTCTCCGTCTTTCTTGTAAGCCCCCTTTACACACTGAAAGGCTGCAATAAGGCCTCCCCAGAGTCTTCTCCACTCCGTGCTGAACAAAAAAAAATCCTCCTCTCTTAATTGTTTGATCCCAGTGTGGACACAGTTAGATGTCATAAAATGTCTTCAGCTACTTCTTCTGTAAGTAATACTAATCACATTAAAATTACTGCCTCCACAGGAGAATATTAATATAGTTAAAATGCTTTGACTTATGTATAGATAAGGTCTAAGCTAAGTATTCTGCATGATACACAACTCCAGTAAAATAAGCAAATAACAGGAAGCTTCCCACTTGATGGGTCTGCTGGCCAATGACTACTTTTCATCAGATGCAGAAAAGAAACTGATGGTCAGTATTACCTAAAACCACTTTAAATTCTTCAGTGAATCAGTCGTTTTTTGGAGTCATGCAAGTGGTAAAGTCAACATAAACTGCACATTTAGCCAGAAAGATTTACAATGTACAGAGGAAGATCAAAGACACTTTCAGTACATCACTCTCAGCTGTCGGTAGCGGAGACAGCAAAGCGAATTCATTGTTTTGTGATGGTGGTGTTGGTTTTTTTTTTGTTGTTTTGTTTTTTTGTAAATGCTCTGCATAAATTCCTTGACTTCAAGCACAAATTCCTGTGACATTTAATTCAGTCTTAAAATCCTATATATACAAGTAGTGATAGCCATGTAGAATTCCTTCAAAAAGAAAAAGCTTCAAAAATTGGCATAAAATTTGAATAACTTATCTAAAATATTATTAATATAAAAATATAATTACAGTAAAATTGACCCAGCAAAATATTTGCAAAACAAAACCCAACAAACAAAACCCAAGTCTGCATATGCTTTCTTGCCTTCATATCCTGATTTTGCAAGATATTTATGCACATAACTTTGAACCTGTAAGTAGTTCCACTGACTTAACAGGGATTACTCATCTGCTTAAAGTTAGGCAGTTGCTTAAATACCTTGTGAAATATGAATCTAAATTCAGATCTGATAAATTCAAAGTAGCCAAAGCAATATCCAGCACCTCATTACAGTGTTAAGACCATGCTGCTTTCTTTTAGCAAGCAATTTTACTTGCATACTGGTGCTGGAGGCAACAATACACTATCTGCTGGAGTGCCCCTGTGATTACACAGTACTGCCACAGGGAAGCAAAAACCTGGTTTTGCTATCACATGTGAAACCAGAAAAAGAAGAGAAGTATGATTAACAACAAGCCTTCTTTTAAAGTTCATACAGGTTTCCATGCATGTCTCTCTTACATCAAGCACTTCTCCCTCTCCCAACACAATACTGCTTTCACGGGGTGATTCATTCTGTCCAAGGTCTGTCTTTTAAGGCTATTCTGAAAACAAGATATGTTTCACAACTCAGAAGAGTACATTAACAGTTAGACTGGTAATTGCCACCCAATATCCCTTCCTTGATCCACTGAAAAACTGATCTACAGAACACAACACCTCTTCAGAAACTGGTGACACATGAAAACTGGACTCTGCAGGAAAATGGAAGTGACGTAAAATCATATGTGAGGATACTCTACCACAGTAGATTCTATCCCGCTGTATGTGAATCTAAATAAGACAGGTGGATGCCATTTTAAAGAAAATGCTACAGAAGACAGAAAGGCTTGGAGAATAAGAGAGAAATACGAGATGGAGACCTGGAGTTTAATAAAAGGAACTCAGGGGACTGGAAAAAAAACAAACAAGCCCATGTCTTGTACTTATGTCAGGATGCACTCCTCAGCACCCCAACTGAAGAGGTCAAAGGAGACTTAGCTGGAGAAACTGCTGAAGAAGCTTAAGGTGATCTCCAGTATCCTCTGTGCCTACTGCTTTGCTGATACTCAGACAGGAGGCTAAAAGCATAATGAGATAATTAATAACGAAGAAAAGGAAGTTTAAAAGTCTGAAGCAGGAGTTGTTCAAACAGTGAAATGTGACAAACAGTCTCTGCTTTAAAAGACGAGTTATTTATCTGCAGAGACTGGGGACAGCAGTCAGATAAAAGGAGCTGCAAACTAAGGGCAAGGGTTTCATTTTTATAACCTGCTTTATACCTAAAAGAGTAAAAAAAAAAACCAAAACCAAAAAAACAAACCAAAAAACCCTCACAAAACCCTGAAATAAAACCCGGCAAAACAGAGACAAAGCTATCAAAAAAATAATGAGAAAAAAAGCCACTACCATAATGAGGGGAGTCAGGCTGGTGACAAGAGTGAAGGAAAAGGACTACTGTTGGAACAAAATCAAATGAGATTGATGGGAAACAGTTCAACTGATTGTCAACTAAGGAAAGAAGAAAATTCAGATTACTTTTATTTGCTGTCAGAATTTTGTTGTCTTAAGATATGAGAAAACATTTTCAGCAGTACTTATACAACAGAAATTAGTGTCTTAAGTGCTGAAGTTGCTTCTTAAAATATGATAGGATCCTAAAATCAATCAGACACTATTTTACTAAGCATATTTCTTAAGTACAATCAAATGGCTGTATAGTTCCTTGGCTGTCTGGCATTTAAAGGAACATTTATTCCCAGTGGTCTTCACACTTGCATAACACAAGCTTTTTAAATTAAGCATGTGCAAATCAGAACTTACTTGCTTGTACATATTATGAACACGTCTGCAACATATATGACCATTACTGTTTCCAAGAAACTTAATATGGACTGCAAACAACAGGAGAGCTTCCACTTCAATAACCATGTAATACAACTATTCCAAATTACTTTTATGTTATAAATAAAAAAACTAATGTTTTCCAAAGTGCTTGAAACACAAGTCTCAAATCCCCAATAGAGACTTCCACTTAAGATTTACATGAATATAACTTCTGTTTCATCTTCATGCTTTAATCACAATTTTTCATCTCCTCTGGACATTCACAAAATCTGTATCCAATCATTGTAAGATAATATGATAAAAGTCCTCAGTAGAAAATTAAGCTATTGTCAAGTAACTTGTCTTTACTTTCCCAAGTACTAAAACCATTCCGAAACTTCATGCAATGGTTACATCTCCCAAATATTTTAAATTCTTTTAATGAATTCAGCTTTACACATGCATTTATAACTTGCCTTCGAATTGTAATAAACAGAATCTCTAATATACCACAACTTAGGAATCTTTGAAGTATATACTGTGAGAAACGATATAAAGATAACAGATAAAGTATTCCAAGTATATATTTGCATATAAAACAGATCAGGATAACATTACACTAAATTACATAGTATTATTAAAGCAAAAAATCTATTACTTTTTTCAGCTACCAGTCCAGCTAGCTTGACATGGGAAACAAATATCAATCTGCATTTCATCCTTCCTTGTTCTCATTCCTAGAACCTAGAATAAAGTTTCCTTGACAAATCTCAGTAGCAGCTATAAAACTTTTTGCTTTCAGTGGCTTTACAAGGTATTTATAACTGACTGTGCTTTGGTAAGTAATTAGACCTTCATGTGCAATTCTAGTTTTTAGTATTTATTTCAAAAAAACAACCTCTTTACTAAAATGTCGAAATAATAAAACTGGAAATAAGGTTCTCACTGACTTAATCTAATCTGCTTTGGAAGAAATGCAGAGCAGATCCACTGTGTGACCACTAAGCCATCTTGAATTGTCCATGTCAGTGTAGAATTACTGAAGAGTTTCAGGATGTTTATTTAGTTTTGTTCTATACGTATTCTGTGTAATACTAAAAATCAATAAAACAATTGTAACAAAATATTATTTTTAACCTGAGTCATCTAGCACTTCATGCAAGTAGAGCATTATTTTAATGACTTTTGTTTCAGAAACAGATAATGCAAGTTTTTGACTGTTGTCAAGGTGTTCTGATAGGTCTTGACAGTGGAAAACCAATGAGAAAGATTTGGAACAACCTAAAATTTAATATGTTTCAATGATGAGCATATCTATGTGCAGGATTCCCAATGTGAGGTGATAAACTACCTGTAAAACATGAGAGAGCAATAGTAATAGCCTCACTAGGTCTCCAACCTGTCTGCACTGTTTATGTCAGGTTTTCTGTGGCACTGAACAGAAGTACAGGTATACTGTACTGTTTGTGCAATTTCAACATTTAATATATGTGAGACATTTTTGTTAATGAAATGCCTGTTCCAAAACAATACTGCATTTCAGAGTATGCTGTCATTTGAATTCTTCTTAAAAGGAAAAGCCTTTTAAATTTGCTATCACAACGAACAGAAGTAGCTTCTATGTAGGAATAGGTACCAAACGTTTATCAGCTCAAAGGAATAACTTCAAATATTCTGATCTTTATGTTTAGACCCTGAGCTGTTATTAATGACCACCTTGAAGGTCTCAGTGTTTTGCAGTGCCCCTTAAAGAGGCTTAAACTCAGTCTGTACCAGGTGTGAGTTTTATATGAATACCCTGTTACCAGAACATCGAACCGTCCTCAACTAAAGAACCTTGTGTAACAAATCAACACCAAAAAGAGCAATTTAGTCTTTATTGCTCAAGGGTTGCAAACTACTTCTACTTGTTGAAATAAACAGTGCTCACAGCAGTTTAGTCCGTCTCTAGAACTGCATATTCAATTGTTTTTGCAGTAAGACTTTATGACCTTAAAAAACTAACTGCACATTCAGCTTTGGCACAGTTCTGGCCCATGATGACTTCAATAGTTTACATATAACCTGGTCTGGTGAGTGTGAATATTTTATAACAATATGAAAACTACTGTTGCGATATTGGTCCTTAACAACAAAACCCTGGATTTGACAAAGTTACCATGAGTTAGAGGCAGATTTTCAGACTAGATTTTCTAGAACTGCTGACAGAATTACCAAGTGGACTAGTAGATTTTCCTTTGTGCACCCACTTCCCAGGAAAACATGATTTTTGTGTTCTTCTCCTTTTCTCAGGTAAAGATAAGGAGTATGTGTTGCTTGGTGACAGAAAAAAAAAATTCAGAAAAGGATGAAGAAAATAAGGGAAAAAGAAGATCTCAAAAGCCAGCAAGGTGCAAAACAATGATGGACACTGTGTCAGGTTAACAAGTATACTTCTAATATGGGGCATGGCAACATCACTAGAATATCCACTTTAAAAATCATAGCAACCTAACAGCAACAAGAAGAGAACAAGCTGAGAAACAGGAGCACTCCCTAAGAATAACCAGTTAGAGTCACTTTGGAGGCAGCTGACCCAATCTGACTCTTTCCACTTTTCGTTTAGCTTTGAATAGATTGATGTCTAAAACTGTAGATCGACTTACCTATTTAGATAAATATATATCTAAATTATGAAACATGCAGTCTCCACTTATACAATTTTACACTCACAGTATGGAAAAGGAAGAATTATTTTCCCACAGAAAAGTGAAAAAGTGCAAGATGTTTAAAGTGTTTGAAAATCAAAGGAATCACTCTAAACACAGTTTACAAAGAGATATAAATCTTCTACATTAAAATAAAAATTATATGCACCCACTTTAAGAATTTGAATCTGCCCGAAACACCTGCAGTGTGCTTGCCTAGACAGACTTGTGCCACAAAACCCACTTCCAAAAAATTTGAAGTTTCTAAAAGATTTGGGTTTTCTCTTTGAATAGGAAATATGTCAAAAGAAAAGAAATACAAAACTAATCTTCTAGACAAAGAACAGGAAGAAAACTGTCACGTTCTGTGGTTTACATTTATAACAGGACCCTATCTAGAGATTAGAATAGTTTCAAATCTATTGTAGTCGAGGATATGATGTCATCATTTAAAGGACGCAGATAATTTAGACCACAATATCTATTCATACCAACAAAAGAAAGCAAAACGAATATGCAGAACACTTACATACCCCACTCTCCTGGATTAATTCTCTTTTGCATGGATTCATCATCCATGTAAGAGTATGTGGCTTTTTTTCCCAAAGCCCTCTGCTAGTTTAACTTTTGTGAAATAATTTTGTGAAGTAATTTCAATTCCATTAGATACATGAGACCAATCGATTTTCTCTCGCTCAAAACAATTTTCAGTGAAGCTTATTTTAAAAATACTGAATATGATACTTAACACACTCTATTCACATGACTTTACAGCATTATTCATTACTGATTAATGAAAACCAAGGAAATTTGCTGAAGAAAAGCTGAATAGACTATCAGGTTAGCCAAAAATAAAATAACAATCAACCCAAAATATTCAAAGTCAATTAATTAGGCTTCTTACCTTGTTCTTTTATCTGACGAATTTGCTTCACAGTTTCTTTCAAGATTGCACATTTGTCAGGTTTAAAGTTAAAGTTGTCAATATCATTAAAATTTGCAAAAATCAGCTCTGCAAGTTCTTCAATGTATTTATTCTCTTGCTCACGATTGCGTTTCTCAGTGCTTCTTTTAGGGCTGAAAGAGGAATTTATAAAAATGCTGTCTTTAATGTCAGTTTATTTGCTTTCTGGCCAGCTCAAAGATGATTTCAAAAGGCTTGACAGTAATTTAACAAAAACAGAGAGAGAACTGCCCTCTCTCACTACCAAAATATAACTTCCAAGTTTCTTAAGCAGAAAGGTTTCCTCTGGAAAAAGGAAAAGAGCATTAGAAAAGATGTTACTTTTTTTTTTTTTCCCAGCAGTCATGTTTTTGTTTTGAAAGAGGATTGGGATTAGAAATTGAAAACACAAGATTATTTTGGGGGGAGTGGGGTGGGATTTGAATATTTACAAGTGTCCCTCCCACACGGCATTGAGAATCCAAAGAGTATTATATAGTGATTGTGTATGAGAATATAAACCAGCTTAAATAGTTACACTGAGCAATCCACACTCTCTGCCTCCTTGTGACTCTATGGCAGTCTTGAGAAAAGATGATGAATGAGCGGTTATGCTTGAAAATGCATTTGTGTTGGTAACAGAACTGCTGTAAAGCTGGGAAGTACTTTTCAAGACCTAGATTATAATGTACAACAGAGGTGGTAAAAAAAAAATCTCAGATTGACAAAATGAGTGACTGAAGACTTCTTGTAGTGAAAGCCAAAATGCATTTTTACATCTCTCCTAAATTGTCACCAAAATTCTCCATTTTGGCACAACACTGGGTTCAAAAATAAAAAAACAAATAATAAAAGATAATCATTGTCATCCCCATCCCAAACCCTCAACAACACAGAATTACTGCAATAAATAGTTTGGCACTGACTTCTCTTTGCAAGAATGTTGTTTGTCATCTTCTAACTGAAAAACAGCAGCACATGTAACTTTTTTTTAACTCATTCTCTCAATATTTCCAGAAGTAAACGGTCTAACCTGGGTCCAACCTGATCGGGATCCTTGCGCTTTCTTGACTCTGCTCTGGATGGGTCAGAGGTATTTTCTCCCATCCCACTCATCTTGAACACATATCAGCAACTAAAAGGAAGAAAGTGCAAGAAAGGGTTATGGTGGACAAGTCTTGAGTTCTCAGTTCCTATTTCCAAGTTTCTCATTCCATGCTCAACTAAGATCTTACTTGGCAAATCTATCATTCGAAATAGAGCTTGTTTGAAAGGCACCAACAGAAACACTGTGTTTATGACCCCACAAAATGCTACACAAAACTCCTTGGGAAGAAAATTTGTGGTGGGCAAGTAAAGCATTATCATCTCTTTGATTGTCACCAGTTATGTAAGAACAGGTAAGTATATTTTGTGCCTGGGTTGCTAAATTTTCATGGCAAATTTACAAGGTTGAACGATGACAGACAAAGGAAAAGCCATAGTGCCATACAACAAGAAAAACACAACAGAAATACATTAAATAAAATGTGTCCCAGCTATGTGAAAAGGTAGCACATGCAGCTTTAGTTAAAAATCAGAAGATAATGCCTGCAAAAGTACATGTACCAAACTGCAGAAACAGAACATCTGTCAGCACTAGAGATTGCTGAGGAACTGATAAATATTTTGTACATATAATCTACCTCATAAGGAGAATAACTTCTCAAGCCAACGTAGTAAAACAACACAAGCTCATAATCTGTGCAATAAACAACCTGTGGAAATCCCACCCTGCTCCCAACTGTTGGTTTCCCTATGCCCTGTAGAAGCACATGAAACTCGCCTGCCTCAGATTATGTATTTCTCAACAAGTATCAATATTCCAGAGGCAGAAGTCACCAAGGGACATAGGGAGATAATGTAAGTGATCAAAAACTCATGCAAGATGGGGCAGTCCCAGCTCAGCCTCTGCCCAGTTGCTGCCAGTTTAGTGAGGATGATGGCAGAGGGGTGTTGCTAGACATTTCAGAGAGCTCCTGTACTGTTTGGGATTAGCAGAAAAATAAGCATGAGGGCCATGAAGGAGGTGAGTGTATCCAGGAGGTGATTCATACCATCCTAAAATAAGAGCTGGAGCCTGTAATTGTATGACCACTTCACTTTCGCATGAAGTGGAAATCAGGTATCAAAACAAGGGAGTTCACCACCTCCTTCCTTCAAGCCCTTAATTTCTGTCCCACCAGTTCCTTTCCCTCTGCTGGCCTGGTCAGCCATGCACTGAACCTAATGAGGGAGCTGCTGGGGATTACAGACACAGCCCCCTTTTTCTTTTTGACATTTTTAAATATCTAGTTGCCAGCCTATGTGTTGGTAGTCAGATGTTCACATTGGAAATCTCAGTTTTCCCAACAAACCAATGGAGTGAAGATATTGCAGGCACTGGCAGAAAGAGCCCAAAGACTAAGGTCTGAGCAGTAAATGCTGAGAAAGGCTACTCACTGAAACCTGAGAAAGAAAATGACGAGTTGGAGCCATCTCAGATTCAGAACTTACCACCACCTAACAATTCCCTAAATTAAAAGTAAAAATAAAAACTAATTTCTTTTTACTGAAAGTATTTTTTTCACAGAATATTCAGAGATGGAAGGGACCCACATGGATCACTGAGTCCAGCTCGTAAGTGAGTGGCCCATGCTGGAATCAAACCCACAATCTTGCTGTTACTAACTCCATGCTCTGACCAACTGAGCTGATCCCAGTATTTTTTTCATCAGTTTGAGCAGAGAGTGGAGTCATTTCCCTTCTTCTAGATACTGTTCAAATTCCATGAGAACTGTATCATACATAGCTTCCATCTGGTCTTTGACATGAACGGCATCAGATTGTATTTGAAAGGTATCTGGATTATCTTTTTCTGTACTGAGTGTACACACGCATATGCATATCTACATATGCATACATGCTGCTATTCTTTTGAGAGGATCCCACTGTAAGCAGAGCAAGGCCGTGGTTCTGCGGCGGAGTAGACACAATTCTCAAAGGGAAGATGTACCATCACAACCTCCACCATCCTGTCCTTGCTGCAGAACCCCCAGTGACCTCATCAGGGCAAAGGCAGAGCCACACCAGCACCAACCACACCACGGAGCACAAGACATCTACGGCAGCCTCCAGTGTGGTCTGACCCCAGCTGCTCTGTAACAACTGTCTTCACTCAATTCCAGCCCCAGCAGACATACACATCCCAATTTATCCAAGTACAGAGTGGCAATATGCATTCATAGATGAGGAGCTAAGCACTTCCTTGAAACTATGCAATTTCACAAGTATCACAAATAAGAGCTCCACGGAAGGTGCAAGATATTATTAAGGAAACTGACAATATTGAAACAGAAGCTTTGTCAGTAGAGGGCTGGAACTGTCCTTGCAGCTCTGTTTCAATGACTAAATTTTTCACTGACCAAGGTGAGAAAAAATCATCAGCATGATGAAAGCTGTACATTCCCAAGATCTGATCTCTGATCCAGACTCTGATGGTGACCTAAAGTTCAGAAGAACAATTAAGCTTGGGAATCCCTTCATTTTTTATGCTTCCCAAGTAATCCCTGAGAAATGTATATCAGCTATTTTTCTTGAGAAAAGCAAGCATAGCAATTCACGAATACCTGTCAAACCGTCAACTGTCCTCCTCTCACACCCCTTCCCTCCCAAGTAGTAGGAAGGGAAGCATTTAGGGTGGGCACCATCCTCCAAAACCCCTTCCTCCTTAAGAAAGCATACAGAAACTGTTACTGACAGCTTTCCTACCTACTCTGTCAGACCTACTTCAAAGGGAAGTTTTGTTTTTGTGGGAGCCCAAGTTTCACCAGTAGCTCCACCAATGCATAAATCAATTCTTCTTGCATTCACACTGATGCTATTCTATAGGAATCTCACTAGGTCCACACTATCAGCCTTTGGAGGACATATTAAAACTCATCTCCCACCATAAACTCTAAACTTTATCCTTGTGTATTAAGGGGAACAAAAGCGGTACCATAATTACAAAACTAGCACCTTCTTCTCTCCTGATAAAACATAGCAAATAGTTCTAAACAAATAATGTATGTTTTAATTTTGTTTGCACTTACAGGCTATTACATCTTTTTCTCAGCAGCATCATTAGTTTATTCTTAGAATGAGTTACCCACTTCTTTCTCACTCATCATAATTTATTTCTGGAAATCTACCACCTACTACCATGTTTGGTTTCTGTTCTCCTTTATGTCTTAATTAAAAATCATGCTCTATACCTCAAAGATTTTTATAGGCCATTTTCCTGTCTTGTAGGTGACTGTGCTCCAGAGCAGAATGCAAAATGCAGAGATAGGTGTCTTGGAAAGTGGAGAGCTAGACAGATGATACTGAAGCAATCTAAAAAATCTCAAAAGCTAAAATGAAAGTCACTCATCCGTATCCAGCACACAGTACTAAAATCAAAAGGATGTGCCCCCAAACCCTGACCTCCCTAGGTATTTAGGGTCTGACTGGGATAGTTAAAAGGTCAGGTACTGTTTTGGAATTCAGAAACTAAAACCTATTCCCTAGTTAGGAGAAATGAGGAACAATCAACTTTTAGAAGGTGTGGATAGACCCTTCTGGAACACTATCTTACCGAAACAGCCAAAAACTGGGCAATGGAGATGCAGTTTCCTCTTCAGAGAGAGCTCCCACGCCTGTACTTCCCACCATGCAGGACAGCCTCCTGGGTGTAGGCTACCTGCCTGCCAAAGCTGCATGTTTATGAAGCAAAGAGGGCAAGGCTGATGAACTTTTGCAGTGCAGAGACTTTAGGGGTGTGGTCTATACCACTAAACTCACGAGTAAATAGTTCAAACTCTGTCTGAAGACACAGGGACTGAGGTTTAACTCCCTTAGGCTGAGGAGGGTAGCAAAGCTCCCTCTCCCATTTCTCAGCATTGACTCTAACGAGTCAAAGATGCAAGCACTCTCCCAGTTTCCTCATGTCTTTTAAAAAGAAAGCAGCTGGTTCACGTATTTTTCCATGAGCTAACTCACAATCAAGACCAATGCATACCACTAGATGAAGAACTTGAGAAGGTTACAAATTTCATCTGGCACAAGCAAGAAACTAAAACTACATTTTTCTGAAGAAAGTACTTCTGGGCACATATAATACCACGGAGCAGGACCCTGGGAAATTTCCAAGCAAGAAACAGAAATTGTCATGAATTTTTATTGAATTGATAGATGAATTTTAGACACAGAAATAAACATCTGTGGGTCGAACCAGCTAAATTGTATATTACGCTTTTTGGTTTCTGCCTTAACTTCCTCCATACATATTATTTTATCTGTATCAAAAAAGCCTTGGTTATTAATTATTACCAACAGTTTTATACTACACAAACATCCATAACATTATATCATTCAATATTTTAACAAGAGAACTTAGGAACTTTTAAAGCACTTTTAGATCTTCCTCAGTTCCTGAACCACTCATAGAACTTCTCAGCTCAGAAAACAGAAGTCCCACATTTAAGTCTGAATTTTTCCAGGAAACATGACAATTCAAAACTAAAGACACTAGTAGTAGAGTAGAATGAAAAGTCAGAGACTCAAAGTTTTACTCCAGTAAACTTCCCCTTAAGGGAACTATCTTAGATTAGAAAGTAGCATTTATCCCGCTCCACTGATCTTTTTATACATCTGTACAAGAATTTTCTGAAAGAGGAAAGATAAAGAAATTAAACTATTCCATTCATTCAATGCTTTAGAAGTAGTGGAAATGTAATATCACCTCTATAATATAAAAATAGAAAAATCAAGAAAATGCTGCTAAGGGTTATTTAGCAATGTATAGAAAAACGATTTACCAAATTGGTAATTAGTAACAACAAAACCAGCAGTAATCACTGCTTTGAGGAGAGAGAGATAAAAACATGCTTGATAATGAAAAAAATAGCATCATGATATGTCAGATACTGAACTAAATAAGCTTTATTTTAAAAGAAATTGTCTTACAAAGTAAATTTGAATGCATGTCTCGCAGAATGAATTGTCATGCAAGACCAGGCACTCCCTTTTTCATTGTGTAAGTTGTTTGAGAGCCGTATTGCACTCCAAAACACAAAATAATATCCCACTGTGTAATTGGTATTTTGCCTTCAGTGATGGTACCAGATTCTTCTACTCTGTATTATGTTTTTTTCCATGTGTTCTACCCCAACAAAATACCAAAACTTCAACAATAACTAAGAGCTGAACTTCTAATGCTGACTAAGATGCTACTCAAGCTTTAATTCCACTGTGGATAAATGAGCAACAGAGCAGTGGAAATATAAATACACTCGCTGTAGCATTTTCCTACAAGGAAGGAGATAATTAGGGAATCAGATATATTATTACTAAAAATATCCAAAGAACTAATTTTACTCTCCTACTGATGACCTGTACTAACAGCACATTTCAGGTAACTTAATACTTTTTCCTATTAAGACTAGAACTGCATTTTCCCGCTCTTTCCATTTCATTACCGCAGGCTAAAGCATCCAAAATACTTGTAAAAAAAATACTGGCTAATTATTCCAATTGTTAAATGTAAATCACAAACTTTGAAAAATTAAATTTAAAAACTTTAGGATAGTACATACTAGTAACTACATTCATTGACATCTAACCAGTTTCTACCACATGCTGGGAGACTGAAACAACAGAGCCTGAAATATGCGTAAATTCTTTTTTCTTCTCCTTTTTTTTTTGTTTTGTTTTGTTTTTGCTGTTATCAGTAATAAAACAATAGTCTCTGCTCTCCTCGTGACGGCACATCCTCCTTTACATCCTCCACCAGCAACTGCTGAAGTTGGCGTACACAGAGACTTTACCTAATTATAAAGCAATAGTAAACATCCATCTTTCAAATGGGAAAGGAAAGCAGAGGCTCCGTGAAGTGGGAGACAGGAAAATATCTAGCACAAATCACTTGAGTGAATTTTTACATCTCTTCAGCTCCTCAAATGTCACGAAGGAACATGGCATGCAGAGTAAGCCTTCCAACACTGATCCTCAGCCCCAGTGAATTCAGTTAATCATCCAGAGTCAACGTAGAAGAAGATAATGTGCATTTTATCTCTTATCAGAGCAGGCCATCTTCCAAACAAGGCCTGTTAAACTGTCAGATTTATTATAAGCCTAACAAATGCAGTTAAAGAATAAATGAGGATTACACCTTCAAAGCTGCTGTTTCAACCTGAAAAGTAGCAAACAAAAGGTAAAGTACCATGTAGTGGACAATCAGGTAGCAGTACTATACCACCAACCCTCCAGCCCACCAACACATGAAACTAGTGTACATAGAACTGATACCTGTTAAAGAGATTTACTAAAGTCAGTATTGTATTGAGTAACAAACACAAAAATACTGTTTACTGAGTAAAAATATACAAGTCAGTGAAAAGTTTTGGCAAAAATTTTCTCTAACAACTAATTTGAAAAAAACAGCTTATAATTTTGTGGTTGTTTACTCAAACATAGAGCCATTACAGTTCATCCTTTTTTCTTGTGAAGTGGCCATGACTAGAAAGCTTTCTATCTCAGTTTCAAAATTAGAAATGTATTCTGTGTAACATTAATTCTGGTAGAAGCCAAAGGAAAGTTGGAAGTCACATGCAAATTCTGATTCTTCACATTTTTTCCTGCTGATGAACCCTTTTTTTCACTGGCTTCATTTCAGAACTGGAAAATATTTAATATTGATACATACTGCAATCTTCAACCTTTCTGGCGAAGGCAATGCTCGCTAGCCACTTTCCCAGGCCTCCAAAGGAAATCGCTGTCAGAGGCAGGATAAGATACTAGATCAGAGGGGGGGGGCACTGGAGCCTAAGGCCAACTTAGGTTTCCTTGGTCAGCCACAGCAGTTCAGGAGGAACTTTAACTCCCAGCAGATTCCACAGTAGCACCTGTCAGAGTGGCAGGCAGGGAACGCAGCCTGCCGCCCCAGGTGCCGCACCACCCTTGGAGAAGCTCAGCCCTTTCGCAAGCAAACTCGCTTGGCACAGGTATTTCAACAAATCCACACAAACGTGAAAAAGGGTTTGAAAACGAGTAAGAAACCAAGAGGTGAAAAATGAGGGAAATAAAAGGAACAAGGAAAAAAAGGCTGCGTTGTCTGGTAAAATCAGATTTAAGCAAGAGATCCACTAATACAAAGCGTGACAGAAAAGAAAGTTGTGAGAGCTGTTAAACCATCCTCCTGAATTCCTGGTATAAGTAAGCCACGTGCTCTACGACCAACTTATGTATTCCTGTCTTTCACCACTAAACACCTGGAACCCCAAACAAAACAATGCCAATATGCCAAAATAAACAAGATGTCCAATACCTTGCTTGGTGATGGTAACCTCACATTAAAAACATAAACTTATTTATTTAAGGGTATGCTTCTTTCTCCAAACAGCACTATCAGTTTTAGTATAGATGAAACTCTTTAAAACCTTTGCTACCCTACAACAGTCACATGGTATAAAGCAAAAAGGGAAAACAGTTTCTACAAGGAAGGTGATAGCAGCAAGCTGAAAGACTTTAGTCACCTTTGAAGGATTTGTACTAAAATCTGACATGTACCTGTAGCCTCTTCTATCTATTCTATTTTTTCTATTTTGAAGACAGTGTATTAAAGGCAACACTAAAATGATTTATGGCAGTATTTACCAAACTCTACTTTATTCTTCAACTGCACAAACTATAACTAAGAAAAGAAACATAATTTACTTGGAAATGCCAGTGAGCTCGTGTATAAAAGAAGTGAAAACTGGCTCTAACACCTACTACTCACATTTTTAAGCTGAAGGCTCCTTCCTCAATCTTTTCCCTCACTCCTGTGTAATGGCTGTAGAGTGGTGTATTAGACAGTAAGAAGATGACATATTCCATTTGCAGCCTGAAAGCCAATAATGCTCATGAATTTTTTACCTGACAGACACTTCAAGATGCCACTGGGAAGATCGTCTAATAAACACATTAGGCTGCAAATGGGCAGCAGCAGCTCTTTAACACATGCTGTAACAATCAAATAAATGGCTAACATTAATGTTCAGTGTTACAGTCTGGGATTTAATATGACTTTCTGTAAAATCCACCTACATCTTGAAGGAGACAGAGGTTTTTCTCAGCTACTCAAACCCACAGGTTTAAGAAACCCTCAGTTCTGCTTAAGACTTTGCCCAAACCCCTCCAGACTGACCCCAGTACTGTAGGCTGGCTCCTACCTTCTGTATTCCCATAGGCTAAGGCTCTTAACAGAGCCACTCACTCAGCTGCTTATGGATTAGGCTACGTCAGCACCTCTAATATGCCCAGGAATAGCAAAACCAGGCTCTAATAAAACAACACTGAAAAAATACCAGAAGAAGGAAGTACTTTTTTTTTTTTTTAATATACAACAGGTTTGCTTAATTTCTATTTTTAAAGAGCAAAAGATCTGTTTCATCAAAACATCATCAAAGAGGAGACAGGTGTTACTACTGAAAAAAACTCTTCAAGACTATCATAATTTCAGGTCTGGGATTCTATTTCTCTAGTTATCAAGAATTGTTTGTGATTTTTAATACTCAAGGACAAAAAACCCCACAGGTTGATATCACTAAAACTTCCCTTTAAACACCAAATTAAATAACAAAATACAATATATATACATACATATTTACATATATATATGTATATATATGTAGATATGTATGAATGCATATATGTAGAATATATACATACATATCTATATCATCTATATCTATATATCACGCTTACATCCTTTGGTTTATATTAGGTAGGAAGCTAAGATAAAAAACCAAACCAAACCAAACCAAACCAAAAGTTATTCTAAATCCATTTAGCCTTCCATGATGCATTTAATAAGTATTAAACTATGGCTGCAAAAAATTCTAAGCCTGCAATCATTTTCACTGGAAAAGGAGTCCAAATTCCCACCTAAGTTGTTTATTTAATCTAGACTTTTTTCTTGTAGTTTAATTAATAACAACTGATGAGACTGATTGTGAAGCCTACTATTTCATACCTACTGTGATTTAAAATAAAACTCTGTGAATAGCATAGCTGATAAATGAAGCAAATCTAACAACACAGAAAAGGATAATATTATGGGAAAGTTTGTATTTAAACAGCTTCCACTTCCAGTTGATGATACTTCTGGAACAGTGAGTTAAGCGTATTTTGACTCCTACTGAATCTTCTCCACCAATCTCAGTTTCAAAACTGTTATTTGTCCACTTAAATTCCCACACCAACTTTCCTCCCCAGAAACCACCAAAGAAAGAGCAAGGAGAAAATCAGACTCGACAGAGAGGAAAAATGGAGCAACTCTCACAAGCATAAGGCACCGTGGAAAAACTCAAATCCAGGAACATTTTCTAATCTCATAACTGACACAAATGTATACAACATCAGAAAGCTTATACAGTTTGGTGTGATTTTCAAGAAGCCCATCTTAGCAATGAGAAAAATATGACCAATCACATAAACAAGGGCATTTACACATCTCTGTAATGTGGGCTTGCCTACACTAGGATTTCACTCCAGTTAACTGCCTGTCAAACACCAGTCTGTTTACATTAGAGAAAACACATTCCATTGATAAAAAGCTCAGGAAACATGGTTCTGTATAGGTAAAAAGTAAAAAGTAGAGGGCAAGCCAGACAGAAACACAGCATGTTTCCACATAAAGTGTATATTGGGAAATAACATGTAGAGCTATAGCACCTACACGCAGAGGTATTAAACCTATCATATTTGAGTTCCTTCATTCAGCAATCTGAGTTTCAATGACTTCACACAGCTGGAGAGGTGTTGGTCCTCCTGGTCACTACGCCCAGCTTAGCATGTCTGCATACTCAGGTGAAACATGATGTGGAACCCAGGCTTCAGCAAAAGATGTTTATGTTGCATGCCAGCTTTCATATCTATAAGCTGGGCATCAAAATGATGTTCCCTCAGCCCCGGAGTAACTGCTGTTACTGAAAGCACATAATCTTACTGAAACTTTTGTTGCACTTCAGTAACTCCAAGTCTATGTGTCTTCTCTGGCACCTCATCAAAAATTGAACTCATGTTTCCAATTTTCACATATCTACAGCACCAAGAGGGTTTATTTTTCTTTTCTACCTAACCACCCATTACTAGGAAGCATGTTGAAACTTCAGGCCATTCTTTTGAATGCCAACACTGAATTAAAACTCTGAGTTGCAGAAAATGTACCTAAACATTCTCTCTAATATTTCTACACTTTTTGCTGTTGTTACTATGGTGAAAGGATAACCCACTGCACACATATATACAAGATACATACTCCACACTTCTATAATACTGAGATGTTTTCATAAGCACACACTTCATTCAACAGTGTATAATAATAAATTTTCAAATTAAGAATCAAGAATTCAAGCTGCTTAGTTCCTGAAGGTTGCAAGTTAACAACAGTCTGAAGTCAAACATAGTTATAAGCAAATGGTAGTACTCAGCTCCACAAATGGCCACAGTCATGGTAACTTTAACAACTGTCTATGAGGTGAATTAGACTTCACTTTGATGTCCTTTGTGCCCCCCAGAAGTTCAGAATGCTGCACCACTTCTTTACATTGTACACCCAAATTGTCCTGTTCAGTACAGTGCCCACTACAGTTTAGCCATCCTCTCTGCCTCTGAAATGCATTTAGAGTGTCTGTCCTGGAAAACTCAGTGTCCTCCTCAGCTTAGTCCCGGAGGGTGCCTGCCTAGTGGCAAGGATGTGGTTCCGGATGTTATGGGAGAGACCAGATGGAGAGCTTGGCCTCTATTCCCATCCCGTATTTGTGTGCACAGGTAGATTCCCCCAGCAGGTGCTTCCTGCTGATACTGGTATGCATGCCAGTGTCATCCATTTATACTGCAGCAGCAGTGTTAGAGTCGGGAAGTAGAAAAAGCTTTTTTCTTATTAAAGGTGGAAGAGCAACCAATTTAATACATGCTTTTTGGGAGAATACAACTATATGCTTCAAAGATTGTATCATCTCGCAACATGCAGAATTACAGTTTTGTACTTAAAATAAATATATGCTAGATGGACATAAAGCTTCTGGCAAAGCTATTGTGAGTGCTAACTATGGACATTGTTAACTAAGCACAAAAATTAAAGCCACCAAATTATGTCAGAGCCACACGAGTGTCTTGCCAACACTTACAAAGTATGATTAACTTGATGTTCTTAATACATCCATGAGTTCAAAAACTGGTCTGTGAACATGAATAACAGTTACTAACAACTTCAAATTTAATGTCTGTCTTCATTTTATTTGCTTTAGTAAAAAAATGCAACCAGAAATAACAGAAGAAGGTGAAATTTTAATTGTCATTTTAAAGCACTTTAAAGCATTAAACTCATGAAAATGTTGTTGCTTTACTTAGTCAACTGCCAAGAAATAAAATCTGATGAACACCAGCTTTGTAGTCATGTGTGTCTATGTGTATATACACACATATATATGAATACAGGCTGTGACCAAGTAAAATATTCATAGAAATGGCTATATGAGTCAATACAAAAGAAACACTTAAGTTTGTGACTAGTCTGTCATGGAAGCTAAGAGCAGGTATCTTGGAAGAATGTACTGGGCAGTTGTAGATGATCCTTCCCCCCATATCTGCTCTCTGTCTCTGACAATCAGTGGTATAAGCTTAGCTTCAGTGTTGCTGTGCCTCCTCCTCCTCCTCCCTCTGAACCTATCTTCAGTGGTGCCTAATTCCATCTTAAATCCATATATACCTTTGGTCACCCCAATGCTTACAGACAACACCCTATAAGCTTTACAGCAGCTCTCCATAAGCTACCCAAAGCAGAAATGACACTGTAAAAAAACTGAACAGTTCTATGCGGACACTATGACTCAACTGAAATAAATCAGAATTTTATCACTGACTTCACTGAAGCTTCGATTTTCCTCCTAGTCTACTAGAAGAAGATGTCAAACTGTTATTTCTCTCTTTTGTAGGTCATAAATCACTCCATGGGCCTGAAAAAGCTATGCTTGTATCCTGTGGCCCAAAGAAAACAAGATTACTCTCCTATTAAAGCTCAATGCTAATTATGAGCCATTTTATTATCTTTGTAAAAATAAACTGGAATTAATTTTTGTTGATAATGAAACAGTTTCTGGTAAAGAAGAATCACAAGTGCTACCAAAGAATCAATGTCTACTCCAAGTATTTTTAATTTTGGATTGTAATGGAATATACTTACTAAAGAGAGGAACACCCACTACATTCATAGAAGGAGCTGACCAGAAGTCTGCAATACACTGCCTCAAAGCAAAAAATAACACACATTTATAACTACTTGGACTGAACACCTGGAAAAACTTCAGGAAATGGACCAAAAATAATTTTATTCCATGCACTTCTAACAGAAGTTTCTTCATGAGACTCCTGTGTTGCTCAATCACAACAGCCTATGCTATCAGGAATGGAAAATCACAGCAGTACAGCATCCTGATGAAGTTTGTTTAGGAACAGTGTGCATAGGAGAAAATTAAATAGAAGCAGTGAAGAGGACATTCAGGTACAACACACACTGCAAATTACGTGCATTTATCATAAACCTTTGGTTTGAGTCTTTTTTCACAATTTTCATCCAATTCCTGCACTGTTCCTTATGCTCTGTATCCTCACCACCCAGCCAGCCCTCCCCAAGGCCTCACTGTACAAAGAAAGCTACCAGGGCAACTAGGCAGGGACCAGCCTCACTCCTGGGTACCAACACCAGCCCACTTCTGAAAGGCCCAGGCTTTCACATCCTACACCTCACCTCCAGAGACCAACGCTTTACCTGCTAATAACAATTTTTAGTCCAATTCAGGCATCCTTCTAGGTCTGCCACGGATGAACATAAGCAGTAACAGAAGCTAAGGAGGAATGCAGGCAGTAAAATGACTCCATCGGGATTTCCTCACAAGTGCAGCGATTATCAACTTACAAACACCCTTCTCATTTACTCAGCTCCAACAGCTTGGCTTGTAGATCCAGTCCTCAGTCCTTAACTCAGCTTTCTTATTACAATTATGGGGCTATTATATACTAATGTGCTAACAAACTTATTCTACTTAATAAAGTGGATTCTGAGAATCAAGGTTGTTTTCACACCTTGCCTCATTCTCTTCTATGACCAGCCTAAACAAACAAACAAATAAAATGTCATTATAAAATCTAACCAGACAGTTGACTTCCCAATGACACTTATTATTAAAAATCATTCTAAAAAGTGAAAAAAAAGTAAAATTTCAAGGTACACCTCTAGTTCACACATTCCAAGAAGGGGTCTTTCTTACACTATTGCTACATTTTGCAATGCAGCCACCTTCTCTCCTTCCTTGCACAAGAAACTTCCCTTACAGAGATGACAACAAAACAGGGGAGCGGGTGGAAGAAAGAGAGCAACACCTTTTGAACATTAGCAGTGTAACCCTGTTGACTACAGAAGTATACATAATTCTGAAAAGTGGGTAAACAAAATTACTCTGGTCAAAGACAGTTTTATATATGCTAGATACAATAATTCTGTAAGAAATTCCCTACTAAAGAAAACATCCCAACTTGAGTTTTGTGAGAACACAGAGCCATCTGAAGAACACAGTCTACACAAAAGGTTGATTTTGTTCCAATTTCTCCCCTTAATACATCCTAAAAGGCACCAGGGAAATCAAAATGACCGTAGAAGCAGCAAAAATTCGTTTTTCTGCAAAACATAGGTGCCAACATATCAGAAAGCACTACTCAGCCCCCACTATCTTGTTAGATCTTCTGTAATGAAATAAAGGAAGAAAACACAAGAAGCAGAGAGGAAGTTTCATTGTTCTTGTGGCTTCGGCATTTGGTGCCGCGAACGTGACGGGCTCTCAAGCCTCTGCTCCACGGCACCGCCTGCCCCAGGCCTCTGTACCAAAATGTTACTATGCTGCAATTCAAATAATCAAACCGAGACTAAAGAGAACAAGCAAATAAATAGCGCAAACTTGTTTACGTTTCTGGCTCTGCCCTCACAGTATGAAATCGAGTCTCTTCAAACGCAAACTACATTAATTTAAAAAACAATAATATTTTCCTTTCTCCCTCCTATCTCAAAGTAGCATGAGTTTTTCAAAGTCCTAAATAAAATAAACTAAGGCATTTCCTGTATGTATTTAGTTAATTATTAAACTGATTCTAAGCATGATAGGTACCACCACGATTTCAATATGAATCCGGGAAAACACACTTTTAGCAAACTGCCAGTGCACTGCAGTAATGACTGATCATTTGCATCCTCTCAACTCTGCCCTTAACTTTGGAGGCAAATTTCTAAAGAAATGACAACCAGCACTCCTATACAAATCCAAACACTTAATTTTAGCTTCTTTTTTTGTGGTCCAGGATTAGTATTACTGCTGTGATTTAAAGAGAAATGCTGGGCTTAATGCTGTGTACTAGAGGAAAATAAAATCAACAAGCCTGCAATAACTTCCCAAGCAGGGGAGACAGCACACTGTCTTCACTTTACTACAAGTAACCACCAATAACCTTTAGAGAGGGATATTATTATATTGTTAATTAATCTGCAATATTAAATGCTGTCCTCCCAAGGTTAAAAGAAAGGTAAATACTGCCAAGATATTTAATGACATCATCATGCATAACCATGAGATAAATAGTCTGAAGATTAACTGAATGTCATTCTGTTTACATGATCATGAACTTGCAAAGAAAACTATTAAGATTAGAGAATAGAGAAAGTTATATAACAATTACCAATGTTTCAGTGTGTTTTGTCTACTCAAGCTCTTGCTCAGAAAGAGAAAGCTTTATTGCAAAAATGTCTCACTCTGACATACTTTTTACTTTTTCATGTGCATATAAACTACTGAATACTGAATAGTAATTACTGCAATGAAAAAGACACTCTCAGGCTCCACCTCCTCTTGACAGTGGGAAAATATAGATGGGTTTGTGTATTATTCTGGATGCCAGAAAACTTGCTTACAAAAATATTTCCTGTGCACTAAGATATATTTAGCCTCATAAACCCATAAAACTGTCACAGGCAACCACAAGTACACCTGTAGCCATTAAAACAGGGGGGTGGGGGGAGGGAACGACAACAGAAACTGCAGACTCAAATTTACATTATTTCTTTGCAATTGTTATTTAGAAACATTATCTGTAAACTCTCTATCTCAAACAAAAATTAGCTGTTCCTCCCACTCCCCCAAACCAAGATCCCCTAGCCCCCCTGCACCCCCAACATCCAGACACCTATGATGCACACAGGAGCACACGTACGTGCAAAGAGAAAGCACTAACAATGAAGTCACAGCACTTCAGAAACACACCTTGTCGTCTTCCAGCCTTTGCAGATGAAGGCAGATCTTATTAGTTTTTCTGCGTCTTCAGATCAAGACGTAGATAAATCCCCCACTCATCATCCTGTTTTTTTATTAAAAACAGGAGGGGAAAAAGAAAAAAAAAGAAAAAAAAATGAAAAAAAAAAAAAAAGAGATGATTACCAGTAAATTTACAGCCTTAAAAATATCAGCTCTCCATTATCCCAAACCAGTGTTATGTCTTGATGTAAACCAAAGCACATGCTGAGTGAGGACGTGCGCACACAGCAGCTTATCATCTCTGTCATCTGCTTCTAATGACAGCTGACAAACTGGCCACGCTAATCCTTCCCTAACTGCTGATCAGAGAGATCCCCCTTTGACAATCCAGCATGGTGGAGTACTCGAAAATTCCTCCTGCTTCTGTTCTGTTGCTGTTCTAAAAAGCAGTTTCCTTTTCATTGAGATAATAGCCTTTTCTGCAGTCACGTGGCACCCGGGCTACATTAGCAGAGCTTGATGATAACAGAGTAACTCCCCTCCCTCCCTTCTGCTGATTTTAAGTGTACGACTCCTGAAGAAACCCAAACCTGGCACCCTTGAAATCATTTTGCATCTTCCTCTATCGAAAAGCAAATTGTGCTGTCGATGTGGAAGAGGAATATAAGGGCTCTCTCTACTTCTTGCACCAAAACTAATTAGTGAGTACATTTTTAAGCCGTGCCTTTGTTGGGGCACACACATTGGTCATAAACATGTCATATGAGACTAAACTGAATATTAAGCATGCCTAATACTGAGTATCTGGCATGCAAGAATTATTATTTCTCCCCTAGAGTACTTTAAATTTTTGCCTGTAATTTTAGTTCTGCTGCAATAAATACTCTTCTCTCAGCAACAACCTATGGTTCCACTCTCCCCAGCACCCAACTCTCCTGCAAATGCAAACAAGCACAAATAACAAATGATCCACACTACAAACTCCAGTGTCAGTGCTTCTATATATTAAGTGACATCATTTATCTTGCTTTAACTCAGTACCACGACAAATATCTTAAGCATTTTTTAAACACACTGTCAAGTGTGGAAACTTGTATAAGCTTTAGCTTCAGAGTTCCCTCCTGAATGCCAAACCCAGGCGGGTTTACACCTCACTATTCAGAGGTTTTCCTGCTTGTAAAAGGCAAAGTACACAGACAAGCACAATGCTCTGTCCTGCCTTCACTGAAGTAGTTCACAGACTACAGAACAAGCCTTTCCTCTTCTGCATTAGCACCATTTTCCTACCACCTTGGCACACAGCAGAAACATACCCAATTTATTCCCCCCAGTTCTGTCCTGCTCTGGCAATGCTGGGCAGTGCAGCTGGGCACAGACCAGCATAGCCTTAGCCAGACATTTCATTCTTGGGATTTGCAAACTATTTAAGAAAGCTGTGGATGAAGCACTGTAAAATAACTGTCAAGGCCACAGAACAACTTTTGCAGCTTTGTACCTGCTCTTTTCCCGTATGATGAAGAAACAGAATTATTGCCTTTTGCTTTAGGGTAGGTATTAGAAAAAAAGGTTCTTCCCTCCCAAGGGTGGTTGGCCACAGGCTCCTCAAGGAAGTGGTGACAGGCCCAGCCTGACAGAGTTCAAGGAGTGTTTGGACAATGCTCTCAACCACATGGTGTGACTTAGGGACGGTGCTGTGCAGGGCCAGGAATTGGACTTGATGATCCTTCTGGGGCCTTCCAACTCAGCATATCCTGATTCCTTCCATTTCCATCTTATCCCATTACACCACTGCATTCTTCTTAAAGACAACATTGATGATGAACTTATGGTTTCTCCAGGAAACTGGAAAACAGTGTTAGAGACTGTGGCTGTACTCACAGGGAAATAAAATGGAAATTGTGAAGAAATAGTGGCTGTCCGGTACATACGATTTTTGCTAATGCTGCCCCATCACCCTTTCTGTTTACCCCTCTCCCTAAGCACAGCTCTACTCAGGAAAGTCTCTGGGGAAACCTGCTCCAATGCTACGATCCATGTTATCAGCTGAGGCCCAACCCTTCTCCAGCAGAGCAGCTGAAAATGAAATGGGAATGAGGCCCCTTCTGGAGCAACATGAATCCTATTTCTACTCTTTTTTCCGTGCTGTAAAGGGAATCTGTGAGAAAGATCCTCAGTCCAGGAAGATCTGGTTCCATAAGGAGACTATATTCAGCAGAAAAATATATTCACAGTAAATTGAGGAGGTTTATTTTTCCCAGGCCTTTCTCAGTTTGTCCCTCCTTCTCAAAGCACCACACTGCACAGGGTAAGCAAAATCAACATTATTTGGAGTTATATACAACTTTCACCCCAACAGAACAGGAACTGCTTTGCAATCAACTTTATCTCATATGCATTTTCCATATGAATTCCTTATCTAAAGAAGATGCATCAAGCATACTAAAATTGAATTGGAAAATGATACTAATGGGACAAAACCTGAAGATTAGGGAGAACATCTCTGATATTCAAGAAAATATATTAACAATCACCAGAAGGAAAATGAGCTTTCACAAGAATGCACACATACAAAACACTTCACTTGTGAAGTACAAATCTAAGGAAAACAAAAACTGGGAGCATCCCAGTCAGATACCATAGCTAGAACTATCTCGCTAATATTTACAGGAATCATAAAATGAGAAATTTAAAGTCAAAACAATATGGTGAGCACAAATACAATAATCACAGTGTTAAAGAAAGAGTTATGTGTAAATAAAAATGAGGCAACAGAAAAGAGTCATTGTAGCAATAAAATAGGAGTTGAAGGCTGAAAAAGCAGTGAAAGTACACAGATGTTGTTAAAAAGATTGCTTAGTGAAGAACAGTATACAGATAAAGCTAATGGAGAAGTGGGAACATTCCAAGGCAGTGTACAGACTAATTCTAGACAAAAAGGGAAAGGAGAAATGAATGAAAAAATACTCCTGACAGAAAACAGTGCTCTGAATGGGAAAAAGGGAACATGAAACAGCAAAGAAAGAAATACTCTTTGCCTTTATCAGGCAGTGAATACATGCTTCCAATGAAATGACAGAGCTGCTACTACGTTTTAAACAGTTTCACAGGAATCATACGCTTAATTTGGGGATGAGCAGGTGACATTCAAAACTAGTTCTAGCATTAGAGACTTTTGCATGTTAGGATAAGACACAGACCTTACACAGCAGAAGAGGTTCACCTAAGTTTTCTCTAAGAAATATATTTCATTCATACTTCATTTTCTTTGCCCAGCCGCAGGAAGATGCAGCTTCACTAAAACATACAATTTATGTTCAAATAATTGAAACTGATAAACAGAACACTGCCTACATTGCATGCATTTCAGTTTTTTAGTTTGTTTTATTTTTCTTCCTTTATTTTTTTCTTAAAGAGTGAATCAGGCAGACAGGACACACCACAACAATCTGGTGTTCTTTGCCCTTCTAACATAACCCACATCTGAGACAAGGATTGGTAAAGCCATCTCAAAACACTTTTTTAGTCTTTTTAATTCCAAAGCATACCCAGGAGGAACCAATTCCACCCTCACAATCCCTTCAATCCTAACAATTTGGAGTAGCCAAAGGGGTACCCAAACTGACAGCCATAGTAACAGCCCCCATTTGCAAAACAGCAAGACATTGAAAACTGCATTTGTAAGATTGCAAAGCTGACTCACTAGGCTTTATTTAAGGCATGAGGCCACACTGACTTTTAGGAAAGCTGACTGGGCAGCATTAAGTCTCATTCTTTGTGAGAAAGACTGGAAGGGCGCAGCACCAGCATGGAGAACAACCAGGAACTATTAGGACTGACTGCTATGATGCACAATAAGGATATTACTGCTCAGATAAAGAACAAAGACAGTATAGTGATTTACATGTGTTACATTTCAATAAATGTAGATGCAAACAAACAGTTTTCAAATATTAGGTATTTTTTTCAAATTCCTCTAAATGAACATTAACAAAAACATTGGTTTTTCAAGTCAAAACTGAAAACTTGTTGACTTAAATGTCAATGACAGAGACATTTTATCAGTTTAGGAACTCCTAACTGAAAACTCCTAATTGAAAACTAGGACTTTTCCTTTTACCAGCTTATGAAAAATAAATGGAATACTGCAGATAAACCTAGTTTTTCTGACCTTTGCATCTCCTCTCGAACAGCACAGAAATCATATCACTGGAATTTATGGCATCTGGCATTGCTCACAGTCAGTCTCTGTATTAGCAGTACATGCACCTACAGTGCTAAGAACTTTTTGATTTCTGTCCATACGAGGGCGATGAAAAGACACTCCCTCCTCTCTCAACCTCTTGGATATTACTGTTGACTACTCAGTTCTTAGATATTACTGTTGACTTCTCTTCTCTCTTCATTTCATAAAATGTCCATGCTTCTTGAAGACAGCTCATCAAGGCTCTCATAACTTTCATGAACACACACCCAGCCATCCACTCAGAGCATTCCACGTGCAAGTATCTGCAACATCTAACTGGAGAATTCAGTACTGAGGTGTGTGCCATATATAGCAATTAAGTTCTGTATGGGCATGTCCACTGACAATTGCGTTCCTTTTTTTTTTTTAAGACAAGTTTGATGACTATGGTTAATTGAAATTTTTGACTAATAATTGATGAGGATTTCTTTTTTCTTTTTTCTTTTATTTATACTGCTTCACTCCTTTGCCTTTAATGAAGAAGAGATTCAAGAGAAGAAAAAGGGGTTCTTTCAGTGCAATCTGGAAATGGTCAGCTCCTGGCTCAGTTCTTTCTCCTCCTGCAGACTAAAAAAAAGGTTGTTCTACCCTGCTCAGAGCCTCTGAAGCAGAGTGCTTGCCAGTGCTCTCTATGGGTTATACACAGAGAGGTGCTCTCTGGTGGAAATGGGCCTCAACCCACAGAGAGAAAAGTTCAAGACCATGCATTGCTTCCATCTGTGCTGAGGGTACACGAGAGGAACTCAGCAAAGGAAGTTTAGCAAGCAGAGAAAAGCAGAACCAGAATGGAAATACTAAGCATAGAAAAAAACGTTGTATTAACACAATATGTTACATAAATGTATAAACATCTAGTCCTACCATGCATTTTTAACAGAATGTAGCTAAGTTATGAAGAGTCTGGGATTTTTAAAAAAGAAATTACTTTACGCTCTACAGAATGTGCCTTCCAGTGAATATATTTTTAAAATTAGCTCAAACTCTTTATTTCACCTCAAAACGTAAGTAATTCTAAGGACTTTTAATAGTAAAAGGTTCCCAAAATCTGCAGCGACTGCTGGCAAGATTCAATGGCTGAGATTTGAATTAGACAAAAGTTCAAACTAGATAAAAGTCAGACAAGAAAATGTTTATTGTTAATAGCAAAACAAAACCATACTAATTAATCCAAGGATAAGGTAGGTTTTCTTTCACGTAGTCTTATCTATAAATAAAATATTTCTAAATGACATCATATGACTCAATCAAGGTGGAGGATTAAAGATGAAATAATTTGGTGAAATGTCAAGGTTTCTGATAACCAGGCAGGGCAGAACAGTGTAACACTCCAGCTGGCCATAACAGCAACAGTGTGTGAACTCAGCAGGATTTGATACATTGCCTGTGTTTCCCTTGAAACAGAAACTTGCTGTTGTGCTTAATGCAAGTGGGACCTCTATCTTTTAGTTCAGGATATGGCAAATTATTCTGGCATACCTGGTGATGAATACTCAGGTCTCTGCACCTAGATCTCCTTTTTAAGAGGAGACTAACATTTCCTAGGAAGTCACAAAAATCTCATGTCTCATCAACATTCAGCAGCCTTCTAATTGCTCGTGGCTTGCAGACATTGCCTTGCATTTGGAAAGCCAGTTCCCGTAAGAAGCAAGCAGGAAAGGCACAGAGACTGTATCTTGCAGACCCTGAAATTCTGGGCTTTCACATCCTTCCAAGAGACCTCAATGGAGAAAGGAGATGCTACTGATTACAACTAGTGTCACCTGGGAGAAACTGGAACACAGGGACACAGCTGCTTTTTGCAAATTTGAGAATAAACAATAAGGTAATTTAACATTGCATCATCCACTCTCATCAATGCTAACAAGCACCTGAAGCAGTACTTAGTGATGCTGAGTGGTGAACGGTGACAACGAACAGCAAACATTGATGACTGACCCCTTGCCTTAACCACTCAGAAGGTGGTACACAGTAAAGCAGGGCCATGCTCCAAATTTTGGTATTATTAAACATCCAAAATATCAGTGGATAAGGTACAGAAGAGAAACTGAAGAAAGTTAGGTTTTCTATTAATAGATTTCAAATGGTAATTTCCATCAGTATTAGACATAACCATGAAACTTAACTGAGCCCAAGCACAAATACTCCTGAGAACTACTAGAACTGGCACTATTTGATGAGAAAATCAAAAGTCAGAGACTGCAGCCTATACAATAAAACAAAAAGTGAAAGGAAAAGCAGGAGCAATTGAAATTAATTTGACTTACAGTAAAATAATTAAATACTCTGTTATGAAATAAACATCAACTTCAGGACAACTGGTCTATGCTCATTTTTATGAGGTAGATGTGACAAAATTGGCATTTAACTTTAGTATTGTGTAAATCCAGAAACTAAAAATCCCACCTGTGAGAAGAAAAGACATCCTTTGTGACAATTCAACATCCTTTATGACAATTCAACAGCAATGAATGAATGTAGGGTATTAAGGAATATTTAACATAACGACAGTTCTGTATTCAACAGGAACCAAACTTGCTCACTTACCACACTGAAGTGCAGGTTGGCTATAAGTGGCAGTAATAAGAAATGACACCTTTAAAGCATGTAAGACAATACTAATTTCATTTAAGTGAAGAAGCAATAAAATGTAGGTATGCAGGTAAATATTTACAGTAGAAACAAGACAATTCTTACAGAGACTTAATTCTCAGCAGAAATGCTACACAATCTCAACTAATCGCCAGTGTGGTTAGCACTGAATATTTAAGTCTATGATAAGAGGAAACATGTCAGAACTTGGGTCTACTGCAAAGTCTTAAAAGTTCAACATGCTGAATTCCAAAACAGGAATCTGTTTACAACTTTACTTTGTACTAGGTTTTCCCTAAAATCAACTGCAAAGTTGGTTTGTACATAAGACTGAAGGGAAAAGATCAGAAGCAGAATACCACTTGATCATTTTAACCTGAAATATTTAGAACGTACAGCAAATCCTGTCCCATCCTGAGGACTCCTACACACATTTCTGTCATACTGCATGTCACTTTCATCAGTATGAAAAAGCCAAACACAGTCTTTGAAAATAGATGGGAGACACATTACAACTGCTATCAACTGCAAATAGCAGGCCTGAGCGATCTTCCCTCAATGTAAAATTAGTGACCCATGCCATGTTTATGCACAGTAAATTTTCCACAAAAGCAACCTCAAAAGTATTAATGAAAATATCAACAATATGGGCAGTGCATTTCATTTTCTTAAAGACTGCATTTGAGCATGTTGTACTAAAGCACAAGAAGATACAAGCCAGTTAAATGAGGAGAAAAATGAAGTTTGGAAGAATACATGGCTATTTCATTGCTTTTCTTTTGGCAAAGAGATTCCCATCTTTATCTTTCAAACTCATGGCTGTCATGACTCATCTTGAAAAAGCAGTTCACAGGACTATTTCTTAAAATCATTAGCAAAACCCCTTTATTATGAGACTTATGAGTAATTTAGATTTTTACATATTGCCAGTCCCGGTTCTTGGGAACCTACATTTTCTAAGCTCCAAAAATGTAATAATATATAACATTGTTTAAGTCATTTGTCTTGAGTGAAGCAAATATCCTTTTGAGAAGAAATCAGCCAAGTTTAAATTAACTGTCCTTTCTGCTGTGCAATTCCTTCCCCAAAACGAAAGAGAAAATAGGCAGGGCATGTAACAGATCAAGACAAAAAGAGCTCAAAGAAAACATTTTGCTGGCAGTTTTAACAGCCATATGGCAAAGACACAGACGATTTGAAATCATCTGGACATAAAGTCATATTTTGCCTTCAAAGGTCAGAAATGCAACCACAATCCAACAGACAGTCAAAACAACTGTGAGAGAACTCATGTGCTTTGTTTCCAAACTACACCTCCACCTCAGAAGCAGGATGCCCCAACAGGGCCGCCTTAAACTCCAAGCACTTGGCCACTACCGTTGTCCAAAGGCAATCCAGCCTTACTTGCTAAACAATATTTCAAGACCCTCTTGTGACTTTGTTTTGTGATGTGCATTTGTATCAACTGATTTGCAGATGACACTGCACTGCTAATTTGGAATGATAAAGCCATGTAGGTTCCTGGACATGGGAAGGCTGATTTTCTCTTTATTGCATATGTGACCAGCAGGTCAAGGGAAGTGTTTCTCCCCTTCTACTCTGCTCTCTTAACGCCCCACCTGGAGTCCTGCATCCAGCTCCATGGCCTCCAAAAGAAAGGACATGGATCTAAAGGAGTGAGACTAGAGGACGGCCACAAAGATGATCAGAGGCCTGGAGCACCCTCTCCTATAAAGACAAAGAGAGTTGGGGTTGTTCAGCCTGGAGAAGTCTCCAGGAAGCCTTACAGAACCTTCCAGTACCTAAAGGAGACTTACTGGAAACCTGAGGAGGGACTCTTTACAAGGGCATGTAGAGACAGGACGAGAGGAAATGGATTTAACCTGGAAGAGGGTAAGTTTGGATTAGATATTGGGAAGAAATTCTTTACTACGAAAGTGGCAAGATGCTGGAACAGACTGCTCAAAGAGGTTGTGGATGCCCCATCCCTGGAAGTGTCCAAGGACAGGCTGGATGGGGCTTTGAGCAACCTGGTCTAGTGGAAGGTATTCCTGCCCACGCAGGGGAATTGGAACAGGATGATCTGTAAAGTCACTTTCAACCAAAACTATTCCGTGATTCCATGATCTTATGGGAGTTGTGGGGTTTGGATACTATTGTTTTGGAATCGCTACACGGACACTCTGATAACCACTCATATTTTTGAAAATGCTTCTAACTTAACTCAGCAGAGCCAAGGTTCAGGGACAATCACTTTATTCCCAGAAGAGAGCCTGACAGGAGTGGATACAATGAAATTTAAGTGAACTGAGGCCATGAATTAAAGGGAGCTTTGTTCTCAAGCTGGTGTGATTCTCATGTTTGACACTGCTTTTGCTTGCTGACGTTACTGTTCAAAAAAAGTTAAGGTATTAGGGGGCTGCTGAAGGAATTTTTTTTCCTTGAAAGGCTTGGAAAAAAAAAAATCTCACATTTTCCACTTTTTAAATTTTACATTTAAAAAGGAGGGGGTGCAACATACAACAATGACCATCCAGAAATGTAAGCCCTTCCAGATCAAGAAGAAAAGTTATCTACAGCAAAATAAATTTTACAAACAATCTCGAGAAATCAATGAAGAAAGGCAAATCCATGTCTCTATCAGCCAAGAGAGATGTAATTTCTTAAACTACCTGCTGCCTGGAGACTTTGGATTTAATGCAATTCTGAATACACTGGCTATCAATACTACATAAATGCATATACAGTGGGCACCAAGGGGCACACGTGAGAACACTTTTTGAGAGGAGCAACAGTGGAGAGCCCCCAGTGGAAGCAATGAATGATGTGTTGGAAATTAATTAACAGGGTCAATTAAAATACCTCAACTTTAGAAAAGCAGGTAATATGAGACTACAGCTCCTGTCTGCAGTGCTGTTCTTCTCTACAAAAGTGTGGTTTAAAAAAAAATCCTGTGGTCTCAATATTATTTTATGACTTTATTTCATAATACAAGGGGAAAAAAACCAAAGGAAATATTGAGTTGAGTATCCCCTACATAACATTGACAGTAACATTTGTATTTGCAATGGAGATTACTGAGACAGATAGGGAGAAAGAGTACCCATTTAGGGTTCAGGTTCTTAGGAAGCTTCCAAGACACAAAATGCCTGCAACTTCTAATACATCACACTCACTTAACATCTGTGCTATATGTAAGTTAGATGAATTACTATTATACATATATAGTCTGCAGTACCTCAGCATTCTTAAGAATCAGAGTGGTGGGTAGATAACAAAAATCAGACTAGCCAAGACATCAGATTATACAGCTGTGAGGAGCGCTAGATGAAAGTATCCAATAAATAGAAAGATCATGCAAAACAATGCCTAAAGTGTAATGGAAGAGAACCAATATAGAAGGCAACATAAAGGGAAATACTTCCGAGCAGATGGCTCCTTTTAACCAGACACTTTACTATGGTCTAAAAGTACAGTGTTCTAAACTAAATGTATTGATATGAAGAAGCAATTATTTTTAACAATTTTCTGAAAAAGCTCCTACTTGGGATATAGCACTGCCTTCTTTCGCTGTCACAATCTGATTTCTACTAACATTTTCCCAATCTTTCCAACTGGACATGACTTCAGCTGTAAAACAGCCTTTTATCCAGAAGTGCAGAAGAGAACCCATCCTATCCAGGAGACTGTTATCTCCAAGAGGAGTTTTAAAACCTGTGCAAGAACCCTCTTGCCTCTATTGTCAGCACTAGAAAGTCGGTGCCTACCCCAAATAGTTGGATTTAGTTGGATACAAATTTGACCTAATATTCGGACTTGTATTACAGGCCAAGCACTTGAGATTGATGCTAATGTCACAGACCTCATTTCTAGGTAATTTAAGTGTGCTTCACTGAAGACCATTCCTTACATTCTTTCAGAGGCCAAAACTGTTTCAGAAGAACCAAATTATTAAAGTAGCATATGTCAGCAAGAACATGCACAGCAGTTCTACAAAAAAATCAGTTCTCCTGATTTCCAAGGACAGTTGAGAATGTTCACATTGAAGTGTAAAGGCCTGTTCTTGCAACAAGCCTATTCTTGCTTTCTGCATGCTTTAGATCTCTACCTATATATATATATCCAAGATAAGCTATGCATACACACACATAAAACATATGCCTACATTAATAAAATAAATAATGTAAACAGTAAGCAGAGAACACAACTCTTTTGATGACAAGTAGGACCTAAAACAAATCCTAGGAAACATACTAAAAGAAACATCAGTTTCCTTTAAAGCACACTGCTGGCATGTCAATTAGAAAACAAATGGCTTACAAGCACTAGCACTAATCTCTTACCCTGTAGTAACTCTACCACATCTTTGATGCCACGAAACTCCATTTTGCTTACTCCAAAACCCAGTATTTGTCTCACCTATGACTATTCTTTTTGGTCTTCTCATATTCATTCTTCATTTTTAAAATGTTTATTATTTTGAAAACTACATTTGCACGTCTCAGACAAAGCTGGGTATTAACAGTTAAAACCAATTCCTTGGAGAAACCAAAGTTTCAATATTATCACACACTCATAACACATACAATTATATTAGATTTCATACAATGAACACTTTTTTAGGTAGAGCTGTGAAGGTATGACTTTTATTCTCAGGGGAAAAAGGAACAGACAAGATATCTATAACCTTACAGTCTGCATGCTGTGCATGTCATGTAGCAATAAATAATTCATATTTTGACCTTATGGGATACCTTTTACTCATGGATTTCAAAGAGCTTTTGCAAAGGTGCATATATGTTTTACTATCGGAAGTTTATAGATCTCAGGATAAAGAGAGACATAAAATTACCTATTCAAGGTCATTTAGTAAGCCAGGTGTATTTAAGTGGGTAGTATCAGGCATTCTGCCTCTTTGGTTCAGGTTGCAACTTACAGGGACACTATGAGAACAGCCAGATACTGCTTTAAACTTCAATTAAACCTGTGGGAAAGCATGATGGATGTTATATCTGTAAAAATACAGAAAATCTTAACATATTCCTGCGTGAGAAAGGAGAAAAAATTACTAGCTCTGGGTATACAGTAGCAGGATAGCACAGGAATTCTCCAGAATAATCTTATGCAAGCGTTCTGGAAAGGGCACTGGATTCACAGGCAGAGCTGTCAGGATCTGCTAAAGAGGGATGAAAACAAAGCTGTCTTCCTCCCCAATGAGATTTTCTTGGAGACCGTATCAGTTATCAGAATGAACCTGAAGAACGCAGTAGCAGTTCTAGCCCACTACAATAGAAACTGTATAGAAAGGTGAACAGTAGAAAATAATACATTTTAGAAAGACTGATTCTATTTCCAGCAACATTCCCAGAAGATATATTAGCAGGACTTAAGGCATGTAAACCAGCACTAACCACATTAACTGTTCTAGTAAATACTCTTTTTTATTTTCACTCGCCAAATAAAAAAAAAAAAAGGCATTTCCTCTGATGTTAATAATTAACTCCTGAAAAATATTTTAAATAAAAAAAAATACATATGCAAAAAGCTTTGTATGGAAAACTACTCCAAACTGATATGTAAATATGAGAACATTTGTGAGAATGTAGCACTGGGAAGACAGTTTGTTAGTTAACACCACAGCAATAATGCTTTGGATTAAATACTTAAGTCTTGCAATTCTCTGAACTGCCTTACCTAACATTAAGTACAGGGCTCCATTCATGGCCCTAACTGTAGAGATTATGTGCAAGTGCTTTCTTGAAGTAAGCTCAGAATGTTTTTTACTTTTCAGGATGGAGTCCTTATGTTGTCTCAGACTGCTGAGAACTTAGAAGCATATGACATGCACAAATTATCTGTTCAGCTGCCCTCTGAAGTACAGCAGTAGTAGGACCCAAGGTCCTTATGTGTTAGCCAAGAAAGATAACAAAGAAATAAGCCTTGGGTTGTTTCTCTGTATTGCTTGAGTTTGTTTCTTTTTCCCCAAAGAAAGAAGGCCCTGTAATCTGCCACAGAGGGAGCTTATTCTGTTCTAATAATGTGATGTTTAAACAAACCAAAGATTTATATTTTACAGGGGGAAAAAATTATCACCACTGTTATCACTACTGGCTTATAACAATTGGTAGCAAAACACTATTTCATAAAAGGTCAGTACTTCAAAGCTAGATTTAACTAACATCACCACTGAAATGTTTCCTTTACATAAAGTTAGGTTTTAAAATAAAAAAAGGAATCACAGACTCTTCATTCTGTATGTCCCAAAATGAGGTAAACCCAAAACCCATTTACTGGCAAATCAAACTAGCATCATGGGGAGAAAAAAACCTATCCTGACATGTCTGTGTGATCAGAATGAAATAGAGTTTAAAAGACATACAGCACGCACTAAGAGAAGACAGATTTACCAGAATTTTCCTGGGATTAATTGAAGGGGAATAATTTTAAATCCTTCTCTTCTTCCCAAGCCTCCCCAAGCTGAATTTAGGTAACAAATGCAAAGTAGGCAGGAAGGCATGTGCTATTTTCAAATCAGAAAAGCAATCCGGTTTAGAGAATTTTTTAAGCTTTCAAAATACAAAACCATTCAGAAGACCAAACAAAATACATTCCTCAATTCCTTTGTGCAAGTGGAGTCCTTCAGACAGACAACAAAATGTGCCCCTCATGAGTAACTTCCTCCACAAGATTTACAAGAAACCCTCAAAAGTCTTGATGTTCATGCCCAATTGCAAAAATATTTGATGTAATGGAGAGATAAGCAATGCTTCTTGTTGGAGCCGAATCTCTGATTCCCCTACCCTACAGCTGGCGTGTGAACAGGAATATCAGCATTGAGAACTGGGATAAACACGAGCCTCAGTGCAAAAGGTGAGGGACAGTTCCCACACACTGCACGTGTTTCATCACAGTTTGCCCCATACCTTCTCTGTATTTAAGCTCCTTACCTTTTTTCACCGCTACTTTCACCACCTGTGCTTAAGCAGAAATTATTATAAGCTTATTAGCTGTAAGTGGTCACGTCTACAAACATGGGGAAGGGTTGGTGCTCGGTGCCAATCAGCTTTCACTAATCTGCACCCTACCAGTGATCCCACTGCTCCTCAGGATTGACTCTCAGGAGGTCAAAACCGTTCCCTGAGGCAAGAGGGGCGCAAACGTCATGTTCCGTCTCCCTCTCTTCTGCTGAAGGCATGTATCGACCTAACTCCCATGTCTTATGGAAAATGAATGTGTCCAGTTACTTCTTTGATTTTGAAGGTGTTTGTTATGTCACAGACATTGTGCAAAGCCAGAGATCTTCACAGCTTAGGTGAGGAGAAGAGAAAATCTCGGAAGATCTGCAGAGTTCCTCAGGCATTTAAAAAGGAAGAGTATCAAATTGAACAGTTTCTTGTAACAAATATTTCACCTTGATTTTGATACTTTTTGTGGGGGGAAAAAAATAGATCTAAATCTGAACCTTGTCTACGTTTCCACTAGCAACTGAAATCTATCAAGAAAAAACGTTCTTTTAACTAGGTCTGTATGGGCAAATTACTGCTTTTATCCTCCAATTACACAGCCAGCAACTTAGCTTGGTGAACAGCACGAAAATAGCTGTGTTATACTACATACTATAACTATATTCTATGTGTTACTTTATTTGTAATGATTACACAATGGTTTATTGACAACTTAAAAACTTCTCAGTAACCAAAATACTCTCGTGACAATAGTTCACTTGCAGAAACCTAAATATTACTGGTACAGCGGTGATGATGCCCTCCTGGCACACTGATTTCAAGCCCAAATTAAACCAGGTGAGTACTGACACAGGTGAGCAATACCTTGATACAGGACAACAAGGAAAGGTTCCACCAGGTTTGGAAAGTTGTCTTCTGGAGGCAGCAAAAGCCCACCACTTCACTTGAATCTGTATGCAAGGTGCGCTCTTAAGAAACGTCACTTACTCTTTCAGAGCACATACAAAGGAAAACTAAATTAGGTATTTAGATAACACTAAAAGGAAACTCAGCTTACCCTTATTGCACACAGGCGTTTCACCTACTTACCAAAGGGTAGATAAGAACTTTTTGTGCCACTCATAATGGAAACCTTCGTACTCAGCTTTGAGCAATAACTAGAAGAGTCATTTTAACTATTTTTTTTCCAGCAATGATTAGGAAATACGAGCATCTCTCTTATACTGTGGCAAGAAATAATGATCAGAATTAAAAGAAGCATACGCAGGCATTATAAAGCATAGGTCACTGTTACAGGTTTAATATACCCCCCAGTTTGGTTGATGTGTTAATAGGTTTTATGTTTTGAAGCAGCATGCAGGGTATTCATCAGGTAACTATAATTGTTCAGGATATTTCAGGTACTGAAATACAAGACTAGTTATTTACATAATAGCTGTGACAAGTGCACATCCTTCAATTAGATTTCTATTTTAATCAGTGAAACTGTGGGAATAATCCCATAATATTTCAATAATGTTTCAATAATAACATTTCAGTAATAATGCTTCAATACCTCTTTATACTTCAAAAAGAACAAGAACACAACTAGAAAAAACTCAGGACATTCTGGTTCTGAAAATTACTTTCTTTCCCAAGTATGAAACCCTCCTCTTTAATTCATTTCCCTTTCTACTTCATGTATTAAGAATAATCTTTTTCTATAGAGTTGTTCTTGGTTTTGCATTTCACAAGTACAACAAATTCAGAATACCTCTATGAAGTTGGTACTTATGAGGCAGAAAGCTGACAGTAACTGCCCCTAATTTCAGGTGGAATAGCTGCCATGCAAAGAAGCCTTTATTCATTAAAGTCATGAACACAACAGACAACCACCTTACACTGAAAAATTATACTACCTTTAGATTAAGGGTACTCAATTAGGTTTTAATGAGGTCTGTGGAGTAACCCTGCCAAGCCACTATCTCTGGCAGAGGCCACTCTAAGGCCCCAGCTCAGCCTCCACAGGGAGCACAGGGCAGCCCTTGTGGCTGTGAGCCCGCTCTGAAGAGCTGGGACATAACAGGTCCAGGCAAATTTTGAGTGCAGCTCAAACCTGGTGATCTGAAAGCTGCTCCTCTGTAAAAGAGGGGAATGTACCAGTGGGATTTTTAACTGACCTAAAGTTTGTTTTGGTGGTGGTTTTTTTTTTTGTGTGTAGAGGGGATTATAAAACTGTAGAAGGAATTAATCTATGACAGTGTGTGCTATTTGAGATTTGAGGAGAGTAGTTTTCATTTCACTGTACTTTAATAACCAGAAAAGTTTTGAAATCTTGTGTGACCAGATCAAACTCATGTAGTAGCAGTCACTGAGCCGTTTAAGTGCCTTAAAGCTTGCAGAGCAGCTCTTTGCTGCAGGTACAGGCATGGCTAAAATGAACACAATTCATCTCCAAAAAGAAATGGAATTACACCCAGCAGTCTATGTACAGTGCAAGCTCCAGCATGATTTAAAAGGGGAAAAAAAAAAAAAAGTAAATCTACCCAACCACGCTTTATCAGTATTTAAAATTTCTCCCTTCCTCCAAAGAGCGTTTTCCAGTATCTTATTTAGCTTACTACCATATGCTTTAAATTTCTACTCTCCGTAGAAGTCATTCTGAAAAACCAAAGGAAAATTTTTGTGAACCACAAATATAATAAAATAACCCCCTCCATGAAATGGTCTAAAAAGCTTGGATTGCTTCTGCCCCACCTCCCCACATCTGGCACTGGCATCAGATTACAGGCCAGAAGGCAATGCAAAGAGACGGAAAGGGAGACAGTGGCTGGATCACAACTAGAAGGAAGCATGCCTTCTATAACTCACTCTTTTCCCAAATGCCGATACGTCAAAGCACGATAGAAAAAGCAATTGTGGGAAAAGTCTGCACACGTATATACACAAGATACACGAACATCTGACAGGCAGTGAATTACACAAAATGTGCTCAAATGACTTCAGAACTATCAGTCTGTGCTAAAAGTGCAACGGGGCTTCAGATTTTGTAACTGACAAAATTTACAGGAAATGGGCAATCATTGGTTTCTAATTCACAACACTTTCACTTCTTCTAATTTGCCACGTACTTCACAGGCACAACAACACCAAAAGACACTGAATTATCTAAACACCACAGTCTTGTCTAATAAGCAGGTTACCAATTGGTCTTTTTGAAGCTGAAATTTTGCAAACTTTAAAGTGATTTAAAACTCAACCAGGAAGATGCTTGAATCTGCACAAGAATCCAAGGAGCTCCTTGGGAGTGTTGCTTTCCAGAGCTCTCTCTGGAACCACATTCTCCTCATCCCTTCAAGCCTGCATCAGCAGCACAACAGCATAAAAACTTTCACTGAGTCTTTCAAGCTTAGCAATAAATCTACTGCAGTCTGAATTATCGAAATTGTATTCAGACTGTTCAAATGATTTTTTTGTTCCAAATGGACTCAGCACACTGGCCAGGAACTCGTCGCGTCAAACACAAGCAACAAAAGTGGAATTCTTCTTGCTAAGCTAATTGATGGCCCTACAAAAACAAAACGCAACTGCATATTCAAAACTTTCAAAGACGCACTGTATTAGAGTTGCAGAGCGCCTTCCCCTCGGTGCCTGCTGAAATATGATCATAATTGCTGTGAAAGGGCGAGAGACCGACTATACGTTAAACCCTGCCATCTGTAGGTGCTTTGCACAGTTCCATTGGCTGCTGCCGGGTCAAAAGTTTACCCTATTTTCGCTTGTTCATAACCAATCACACAAGCCTCTGCTATGCATAATCTTTGACCTACTCTCAAAGCAATTTTTGTATTATACAGTCATATGATTACACTGAAAAAACCCACACATTTTATTAAGAATACACTTCTTGTTGGTTAGCTTTATAATTATTATTATTTCCATATTCAGTAAGCGTACTGTGCTGACCTTGTTCTTCCCAGTTAACTCCCTTGGAGCACAATCATAGAGCCATGAATTCTCCAGCATTTCTGGCTAGTTGCAATCCAGAACCACATGCAAAACAGAGCTGGAAAGCATTCACAGTATCTGTCATTTTAGAAGTAAGGGGAAAGAACTGCTGGATTTGTACTAATAGGGAGAGAAGATGTTTTGTAAACATTTAAATAATGTTCATAGTGAAAATGAAAACTGTTTCTGAAAATTAGGATTGCCGTAAGAATATCCCTATATGTTTACCTTAAAAACTAAATATGCAAAAATGTACTTCATGGAAACATTTATGCTACTGATATTATTGTTATTAAATATCAAGGGAACAAGCAGTTTCATGAACAACAGAATTAATTAAACCTCATCTCCCACAGATTTATACCTCCTGGTTGGTTGACTTTGGTGTCTAGAAAGGTGAAAGCTTTGAAGGAAGTTTTTCCCACAGCTGGGACATTTGTTTAAAGCCTCTCTTTTCCCATCACTAGGATTCCCAGACAACTAATAAGACTATTTCATGCTACAACCTTTCCCTCTGTCAGGGCACCTTTAGGTGGTTCCACCTATACTCAGCTACTTATTTTCACAAAACCTGCAGGATCTGAATTTCGAGATCTCCACTGTGCCAAAAAATGTGATCAAAATCAGCAATAGGTTCAAAAGATAATGAGGAGAGTTGAAGGGATGCGTGTGCATCTACACAAGTGCACGGTATGACCTCATGAGCCTTGTTTCTGCAGGAAAAGAGGTTAAAAATAAAGGAGAATATTTGACCTTCTCACTATTTCACAGAAAGCTAACTTAGAAGGATCCAACTAAACAGCTAGTGATACTAATAGATCACCTAAAAGTAATACCACAGTATTTAAATCTATCTGGTACATTTTGCTAGACAGTTTTTAAAGAAAAACAGACACACAGGCCCCATTTAACTTGTAATAGGAGATAAAACCAGATACTTTTCCACAGATATGTATTTTACTGTAATCTATGAATTGTGATAGATTTGTGATGTTTTAAATTATTTTTAATCTAGCATTTATACAAGTGTGTTCAGTCTTTAAGAATATAAACACAAGTCAGCACCTGCATGAATAGTTACATTGCTCCATTTCACGTTTGACTCTTAGTTGCTAAACCCTTCCTAAATGTAACAAGAGAATATAAACCACCCCTCGCCATTGCGACCAGTGAAGTAATATAAACCAGAGAATAATCAATCAAATAACAGCACTGAGCCACTTCCAAGCAGGTAATAAAATATGTTCACATACAAAATTCTAATAGTTATGAAGTCAAATCATTTACTAAGAGACAGAATAAAAATTACCCCAAATAAATAAATCAAGATGTAGATTTGAAGGCAACACCAGTCTACCATCTCACCTTTTTGGTACAGCAAAGAGCATAGGACTTAGCAGCTCTTAGAGCAAAGATCAGGGCCTTAAATGTGCGAAGCACATCTCTTTAGGATATTACACATGAAGCCATATATTACTTCCATATACTGATCAATCTAAGTCAATGAGATGTCTGGAAAACAGAAAATGCCACTGATAATGCTTCATTTCTTGTAGAGAGATAAATAAAACCTGAAGTAAAATAGAAGTCAATATTTTGAAGCAATGAAAGAGATTTATCTAATTGGCAAACACAGTGACACGTGCCAGACACTAGCTATTAGATATTACACAAAATTCTATGCAAGATGTTTCTTATACATATTATATTCATAAATACAAAAAATAAATAAACTGTGTGCACATATACACACAGCATTCAGACATCTGCTAGCAGGCAGGCCTAATAATCCAGGCCAAGTGAATAGTCTTTCGTCCAGGGGAAAGCAAGATGGATGCTGTTACAGGAAACCTACTCCACTCAGCTTATCAGCAGCAAAATGAACAGCAGAAAAAGCCCAGTCTAAAAGAAGAAATAAAGAAAAGGCAACAGAACTGACTCTCAAGAACACAGAGGGGAAAGCTAAAGGTACCCAGAGGTCTAAACACAACAGGTCTAAACACAGGGTAGTTTTTCACCTTGGCAGAAAAGTCTGATCTAGAGCAGAGCTCAAACAACTGGAGGAACAACTTATCAGGAGACAAAAAGACTGAAGAGGTGAAGCTGAGAATTGAGGAAACCTGACTCAAACCCCAAGGTGATCCAGTAGCATGGAAATGCTATAAAGCCACTAAGTGTTTTAAGTTTGTGCATCTCCTCTAATTTTCTTACAATGTGGAAAGTGATTTTAGAAAGCTTGCAACTGAGCATGAATTTATATGACTCTTTATATTCCTGGGACAATTTGGAGAGTTTAACACCAATCTTGGTAATGTGGTTAGTTCACTCATACAGGCCCCACTCCTGATAAGGAGAAACAATCTGTCCCGAGCTTTCATGCCAGAAACTTTACAGGAACCTGAGGAGGCTCAGGGGAATTTAAAAGTGCCAGGATTTTATGTAGGTCCACAGAGCAACGACATAAGGGATCTGTGATGCAGAATTTTTTCTTTCAGTTTTATTTAAGAACAACAATTCTGCCATACAATTAGAGACCAAGCCAATTGCGGTAACTCCTTAAAACCATGCATATATTTCCATTTCACTGTATTGCAATTAAGCGATCCAGGTTATTTCTATAAATACACATACACAAAAGTAACAAGTTTCTTCTACCATCAGATGATTGAATTATAGTAAACTAGATCTTAAAGATACCATCCAATTTGTACACGATTTTTCTATTGTTTCGTTTTCACGTGAACCATTTACATCAGTACAAGAGCCTGATGATATCCTAGGTCTAAAAATTCTTAAAACAATGAATCTGAAAAAAGTTTAAAAAATTGTAAATCATATAAAAATCTAAATCTTAATTTAGTATTTAACCTTATGATGATAAAACATACAACCAGTTGTGGAGACAATTGTTAGAAGCATTTGCTTTGGATGATCTGCACAGATTAAATAGGTATTCAGTGCTCTCATGTAATGGATATGCGTATTATTTCAGGATAATAAAAATTTTATAGACACCACTGCATTACAATGAAGTGTACATATACAATTTTACGCATTTTATTAGCATTATTATTGTTTTATATATATACAGAGCTTTCCATCTTTCCATATTCTTTTCAAGTTTAATAGTTGCAGTCTCAAATTAATCTTGCAGTTTTCCTAAAAGGCAATATAAAACTTTAATATCAAAATCCACTCAAAATTAGTATTTGACTTCTCAAATGGCAATTAGAAGTTTGAATCTGAGTTACTTCATATGCAAATAAGCTGCTTTTTATATGGCATAGGAGCTTGTAGTTGATAAGTTGATTTTTAATGAAGTGTTTTAAAGGATGTGGTTTTCTATTAAAAGAGGTCATCTATTACAAGGAGGTGGCAATTCTGTTTCAGTGGTTGGCTGCAGAACCTCCCACCAGCTAATTCTCACAGACTTCACTTCCTAGTCCTTGGGGTAGTCACCAACTTGGCCAGCCTGCACATGCCCCAAGTAGCCATCCTAGAAATATTATCAAGATATTATCAAGGAAATAAAGACAGACCATAGGAGAAGGGAGGCTCCTCCACTCCCTCAGAGCCAGCCCTCTAAACTGGACAGTGGCAAGCCTCCAATGCAGTCCAGCTGCTGGGCAGCATTTGCTGCAGCGAAGCTGCTCTCCATCTCCTTTGGTAAAAAGCAGAGCAGATGGAAATTTCCTGTAGGCTGGTCTTGGCCCAGAGAACGCTGTTTGGACGATACTCCTCCACGAATAAGAGCAATCCATTCATTGCAACAAGCTGACTGGCCCTACTGTCCTCTTCTACAACACAGCCCGCTCCAGCCCCTTCCGTCAGTGATAAAACACAGCGCAATGTGAGCGCATTTCATCGCCTGTGCCCGGGTAGGAACTAAGCCACGAAGGAAAATACGGCCATGTCACGCTAAGCAAAGAAACACAGGAGTAACTCTGGCAAGCACCTAAGATAAGGCTTTTCTGAATGACTAAAGGTAATGTTATATTGATGTTATGATAAATTATTACCTACGGACACAGAGTAAGCAGACACAGCAGCAGAAGTTGTGCAACCATACTCTTCAGAGTGGCAGCTCTATGTTCTTCTCTTAATAACATTGGAAGATAAGAATAGAAAGAAATCCTTTACACAATAAAAAATGTTATAAATCTGTTGTGTCCTGAAAGTTTCCAAATTTTATTTAGAATGAAAGACACACTTCAATATACGTAACCACCATGGATTTTTCACAAGATTCAAAGGAACTCTCACTTTCTTTGGTCTTGTCTGTCCGTCATAGTTAAAACACTATGGAGCTCAAAGCAGAACTCTGTCCTGATTTCTGTTCCCTTTGCAATCACTGGTGTACATATCTTGTTTGTTATGCACAGGCTGCTAAGACTGCTTTTCAAAACTCCATTCAAACATGAGTCAAGGTGCTGAGCATTGATGTAGCTTTTCTGGTTGTTCCAGTGACAAAAAAATGGGTTTCCCAGCTTTTCCTGAAGAAACTGAAATATTGGAATGGGATGAAATAGTCCTTTTAAGGCATAAAAACAGAAGGCGCTGACTATGAATTTATGATATTCCACTATTTATCTGATAGTTGAAGAGGAAAGCTAGGGAAGGGATGGGAAATGTTCTATATTGTGTTTAGAACAGAGGAGTCTTTGTTGAGCTCTGCCTAAAGGTTTCTCACAGGGCTTTGCAAAATGCAATGCTACCTATCACATGAAGAAAAGGCGCACTCTCAATCACCGGATGCAGCCAGTGTTGTAGCTTCATTTTCTGCAGTGCTTCCCTGCAGAAAATCTCCTGGGCAAGCAAACTTTCCCTGGAAAGGCTCCTCAATGGTCCTTTCCAGCAAGCACAGTACATGGGGAATATTCAGTAGGTATTTGCTGCTCAAGTGCATTGTATCAGCAGAGACAGAGAGTGTGACAGGCCTTGTCTGGATGAAGTCAGGGTTCTCTTCGAAGGCTCTCCAAGCAGCCTAGAGCATATTTGAACCAATAACATATTTGAGAGTGTATGGGAACAGAAGACGAACTCTTTCTTACCCTTTTGTACTCATGCTTTTCTGTCACACTAAGTGCATGAGTAGAGTCAAAGGCAGGATGGCTGAATTACCTCAGAAAAAAGCTGTCCAAAAAAGCTGAGCAATCAGTCCTCAAAAAATTAATGATAAAAGACTTTGAATAAAGCCAATTTGTAATGGAATGTAAGAAGGGAAGTCCCTAAAGAGAAAAACTGTCTACCAGCTCTGCAGCAGGTTTTGCTGCCCCATGCAGTTTACCATGGCAAGATGCCAACTTGGCAAGACTCGCTCTACTCCAAGGAGCCTGGCAGAGATCCAGCCACACTCACAGGTCTCATTGCTGCTGCCAAGCTCGAGGGGCAACTGAAGACCCTCTTCTGTGAATCTGCAGATCTGGTTATGACTGGGGATATTTGTGTTTCAAAATGTTCTTAACCAAGTCAAGTTCCCTCTGTGTTTATACAGTGACTGAACAGGCGAAACAGAATACTTAACCCAGCTACAGAAATGAGCCACAGATTGTTAATTATATGGCTATTTGCACTTTGACTGGAAGAGGAAGTAAGCTGGTTATAACTACTTTGGGCTTTACTCCTGCAACTGCATTGAAACCACATTTACGACAGCTGAAACTATGCAATTTTATATAAATGTAGGCGCTTCCTGTTTTTGAAACAAGTCGTGGTCTGCTTGCCCTTACCTCACAGTAACGTCACTGGAACCAGAATGGATTAAATGTGCTCTGTTTTACTGACTTTACGATCTTACTTTGCTAATTATTTTAAAATGTGTAGATAATATGCAAATTTTGGGCAATTGCTGCCAAGCATATCTATTCCTAGGACCAAGCTATGCTCCTTAGGCATTAGCAAACACATGTTCTTCATGTGTGAGACTGAAATGCCCAGCTATCACCAGGGCGTGCTCAGTCCCTGGTGACGTGGCCATGGTCACTCTCAGATGAGGAGGCAGGTGTGTCACACTCCCCCAGCAGGCAGGCTGCACTCTGAACTACACAGGCAGGCAGACCTAACTTCTTCCATTCAATATGTAGTATTACAAGTAATTTGTAATACCAGTAATAATAAAAAACTTTATTACTTTGCACAGTGCAGTGTTCATTCTTCATTGTGGCAAGTATATGTTTAATTTTACAGACAGTCAGTGTGGGGAGTAATCACAGCCTTAACTGGAATAAATTGAAGAAAATCACAATTTGACTAGAAGATAATTTTGAAAATATTATTTAACAGCCTTAACAGGCAGGAGCATATTTCCTGCCCTTTTCTTTCATTTTGGTTATGTTAACTGGAACTCACAAACCAAACTCCTGCAATGAGTACAATTACATAAATCAGCACTCTTTCTTTTCCATTACAGTCATTTTCCTCCAAGATTACAGAAGGAAGACTGATCCTACTGTTCAAGCAGAAAGCAAACGGATATCCAGTAATTCCTGATGATAAAATGTGGTAATTCTTACCAAAAACCCCCACACCCCCCATTTATTTCACAGTGTATTCCTCCAGATTTAGTTCAGGACATACTGTTTGAGAGTCAGGTATTCCTATAAATCCAATATATTTACAGTCAAGATAGCTGAAATCCTTAACAGAGAGAAGGGGCAGCATTTCTACCACCTTTGTTTTGCTCTCCAAGACAACAACCTCATATTTCAGACCATGAGATCCCACCCTTTAGCTTCGAGAACTCACCAGCTCCACAGTGCTAACAGAGTGAACAATTACAGACCTTAGTCTCACGCTGTAAGAAGACTAAATAAAAATTGTTTAAAAGTTCTTGTGCAAAAAATCTTCAACTAGAAGAAACACTAAAGCTAAAATTTCAAATTCAATTAGACCTGACTGATTGATTGATTTCTCTCAACTTTAAAAGTAAACACAGCATACAGTCAAGCAGGCATTTCTTAAAAACACTTGGTTGCCTTCTCAACCAAGGCATGGTTTTGAAAGCAATTTACAACAAGAGGCTGCTCCTGCCATCCCTCTCTTCCAGCCCATCTTCAGCAGAGACATTTGTCCAACTCTGCAGTTAGGAAGTTCAAAGAGGTCAAGAGCCAGCCAAGCGCCAAAAATGCATCGAGGCGTTCTCCAGTTTGGCTCCCTGAGCCAGCTCAGCCCAGAGCTGTGGCTGCAGCAGGACTGGCACAAGGGAGAAGCGTAACACCTCAGCACAGGGGGTGTAAGCCACACTTCTGGAAGCTGTCAGACCAATGCTAGCTGCCATGATGTCACATCTGTGGAATCTCCACAAAAACTGGCCATGTGTTCAGCCCCTAACCTCCAAACAAGAGAGGACACAGAAAAGTCCAATTCATGATGTTCATCTAGAGCTGCCCAGATTAAAGAGACTCACTGAGCTACAAAGTCTCCACTCATCTTCAGACTTTTTTTTTTTTGACTGAAGCCTACTGTTTCTACAAAGAAATGCTCAAGTCCAGATCTTTGCAAACTTATTTCCCAAAGTAATGTGAGCATTTCTAATAAGGAGAAGGGAAAAAAGGACTTAATGAAGGCAACTCAGATTAGCTAAATGACACATCATAGTGGAACAATTCTGCTGTTAAAGACCATGCAGATGTTATGATGGAGGCAAAGAAAGCCTTTCTTTAGCTACAGCACAGCTGCTGCATACAACTTCAAAAAGACTTGGCACAGGATTTCAGCCACAAAACTTTCCCCTCACTTCATTTCATGAACGTCATCTGCAGCTTCAGTGAGCTGCACCAAGGACAAAACCAACACGGGGAGTTTGCAACATCTTATCAGCAGTGGGGCAGCTTTTTGGACTGGCAGTACTCGTGCACGTTCAGAAAATTTGACTATACATCTCCATTCCTCCTCAGCCCAGCAATCCCTCAAAAGCAATGATATCCCACACTGCTGTCCCTCCTATCTATACCTCCATTATCTTTTAAGGTAAAGAAGACAAACAAACTACCACACAATTAACAAATATCAAAGCTTAAAAACTAGCTGTAGTAAACAGATAATTTCCTTTACTTTTTAAGTAACATTAGGAAGTATTATCAACTTCCATTCGCATCCCTTATACACTAAGCTACTCTAAATAGACACCCTGACCACAAAGCTGAAAATGTCATAGTTTACAATCATCCTGAATGCACATCATTAATGCCAGTCTTGTATTTTCCATGTAATATACATAGCACAAAGAAAGTATATATTCACTGTCTAAATTCAAAGTCCAGCTTTCCTCTTCAAATATATCAAAGTATTACAGTCAGTTATAGGTTGAACTTAGAACATAGGAAGAACTTGCATTGATTTTATAATATTTAACAGTAAAGCACACAGAACTTAACTTGATCTGCATTACATTTGTGATTTCCTTTCAGTGATGACCGTGTTAAGAGATATACCTGAGAACTTTAAAATGCATGTATGTATATGAGATTAAATTAAAACATTTCTGACACATGGGAACGAAATCTTGGAAAAACTATTTTTAATTTCTCCCTTTTTTCTTCTCTTATTATTCATATGACATCAGCTTGTTGACTCTATGACATTCTTAGGCATCTATCATGTGAAGCCATAAACTGCTTTGTCACCTCCAACATTTTTCCCACATTTGCACATCTACAAAGAATTAGTCCAAATGAGAAAACAGCAACAGGAGCGACTAAAACTCTAATAGTATTTAAACTTCATAAGTAAAACAGACTAGGAAAAAAATGCAGAAATAAGAAATAGAAATGCACTGGAAGAGGACTTTTTTTAAAACCTGCTCAACTACTTTACTAGCAAGAACTTAATACAAAGCTGGAAACCCACAACTTTTAAGACTATTAGTAATATTGATTAAAAACAGTGAAGAAAACTCATTAAACCAAACGTATAGCTTGAAATACTAGAAACATTAGCCACAGTATTACTGTATTTATAAAAACAAAACATTTCAACATGACCTACTTTAATAATAGTAAAAAAATTATAGAATATGGGGTCTAACCCCCCGACTCTACTGATCTTATAAAACACCATCTACTTTTCAGAATTAGCAACAGACTCATGAAATTGAGCCAATTTGTTCAACAGACGTTTCAGCTGACTCAAGAGAAATTTTACTTTTCTATGGTAGAAATAGAGTGAGCTGAGCAATATTCCACTCTTATTAGCAGCATTCAAAGTATATTAGCTCATAATTAGCTCCCATTTCCATTCCTTCTTTCTTTGACATAACAGAAAACATTTTCCACACCGGATTAGACATGGCACTGAAATGAAGCAGGCATATTGATAAAAACAGGTCACCCTCCTTCTCTTGCCCCGGTCCCCCGTTCTATGGGCCGGGCAGGAATGGCAGAGTTTTTATTTTCCTTGGCGTTCCTGTCTCACATGAGCTGATAATCTCCGCGGTGTGGCTGTGCCAGTGCGCTGCCCTGCAGACCCACAACACCCCTGCTGTTCCAGTGCCGTGCTCTCCTCTGGCAGGCTCTGCAAACGGAGCCATCCTTTCGTAACGCGTGCTATTGCATCAGTCCAATTGCAACATAACTCTCAATACTCCAGATAAAGCAAATAATTTCATTTTTAACTTCTGCTCATAAAATGCAGATCGTTTCCCCGCCACCCCCACCGTCTTTTTTTGTTTATTTTCAAAGATTTAAAGAAGGACTTGCACATTGCACAGCAGTAGTCAAACAAAAATACCTCATGTTTTCTTAGAAAGCAGCACTTAGAAATATTGCTCAACACCTAAAGCATTAGTGCAGCCTCTCACAGAGCTGTATGCAGCAGATCCCCTGTGAGCTGGCTGGAAAGGGAACGTACATTCTTCCTCCGTGTATTTAATATAATATTCAGCCATTATAAAATCTTCATAGTTTTTACTCTCTCTCTCTCTTTCCTGCCATAGAGAGTAACAGCTTATCTGGCAAACACACTCACTATCTTTCAAGGCACTGAAGACACACTCTTGGTTAATTCATAAAACCTGATTTAATGTTAGATATTTTGCAGTCAGGTTAGCAAAGTTGAAACAATGTTTAGCTTAACCATGCCTTGGCCAAAAAATTCTCTGTTATCTACTGATTACAACAGCATTGTAGCTAGCTGTGGACATCACACTGGAAAAATACAAACCCCGTGCCTGAGGAAATGCAGATGAAATTCTGACTCCAAGCCATTCTGATAGTGGGCACTACAAACACTGTCTACTGATACAATAACTATCTGATACAATAACCAGGCACTAGAGTCATGTGCCTGCAACGAATGATGAATTTACATGTCATTTAAATTTTATGTACACATATTATCTGAGTTGACATCATCAAATAATGCTGTGCTTCTTGCACCCCAAATCATCTTGCATGATACAAATGTCTACACTAAAACTAATCTGGATGCAAGAACTCACAGGAGGAAATATCAGAAGCGAAGTCTAAGAAAACCTGAACTTTGCCTTTCTTTGCTTTTGTGGCACGGTATATGTTGCAGTTATGTCATACCATTTCCGCAGCACCTCTGCACCGTTCAAAAAATTACAAAATTACCACTAATCAAAACAATTATCTGCCTAATTCTTGGCATTTGGAGCATGGTCCTACACCTGATTTATTGCACACTACTCAAACTTTTTTTTGGAAGATGGAACAAGTGATTTCTTTGTGAATTCAATGGTGCAGCTGAGTGCTCCATCAACATAATGGTTAGTCCTACCCTTACTCTGTTACTCTTAACTTAGAATAACTGTGTTATTTCTAGCTTCCTAACGAAGGCAGTGACAGCTCTAAGGTCAAAATGATTCTCCAGTTCTGAAGACAACTTTGTCTCCGGTTTGGCGTAACTAACTACTTTTTTCACAGCACTTAGCATTACATTTTGCTTTATATAGCACCTTCAAACCTCAGCCCCCACTGCCTCGCCCCCAGTTACCAGTGGTCAGTACAGTACTTTTCCAAGTAAGATCCAAAGGTCTCAACTCATCCACAAGAAAGCAAGACACAGTTAGCAAAGATGTGAGAAAAGCTAGGATTGAGCAACTTACCTAGCATCACCTAGGAAGTCTGCAGCACAGCCAGGAAGGGAGTCCCACTTGCCAGGGCAGCATGCAACTGCACAGGGCACCAGAATGGCTCCTGCCTTCTGCAATCCCCTGCCTCGTCCACCACACACGTCCTGACTTCTGCTGGAAGTGAGGCAGGGGTACTCCAGAGAACAGCCTTCTCCAATGCATCAACCAGATTCATTCCCAGAGCAAGTCCATCCTGTGCACAGAACGGAGCAGGGGTCCTACGGGGAAAAAACGCAGCACATCAGCATGTGATTTAATAGTATTAAATTGAGGAGCTTCCTCACAAGGGGCCAAACAAAACAGATTTGCAAAGATAAGATCAGTTTTGACAATCTTTGACTTGGACACTGCCACACTGGAAAAATGTCTGCATTCACCACTTCTAGAAATAAGAAACCGAGACATCAGACATTGTCACACTGACACCAACAAAAAACAGCTGCTGGACTGAAATCTTTGGACATACTGTACAGCTTTTTGGAAAAGTAGTATCAAATTGTTTGCAAATGTGAAATGATTCTCTGCATGGAAATTAGCCATAGGTAATGACTGAAAACATTCTCAAGGAGCTTCTACTGAAATCAAAGAGTATTTACTTAATATTCAAGATCTCTGGACCTTCCAGAACAAACTTCTCTGCCTGTTTTCCTCAAGCCATATCCTCTGGCCCATGTTGATTCAAGCCTTGGTCCTTCTTTATTCCTACCTTCACCACCCCTGCCAAGTCTCTCTGTACTCTGCTCCCCAAGGATTTTAATCTCTCCCGCCTCAGTCACTTCCAGGCTTGGCTAGCAGTGCCACACTCTCCCCTTGGCTCCCCCTTCTTCCTTCGTTCCCCAATATTAACTCTCACTCTCCCGCCAGGTCTGCTCCCCTGTTCACAGTCTAGGCCATTTTGGGGCCAGGACCACACTAGGGTCCCACGCATGTCATTGTCCCATGGATTTGCTTCTGGCTCTCAGGCACTGGGGTTCAAAGCAAGCCTCCTCTTCCAGGCCACACATGCCCAACACACCATGTGAGATCTGTCATTTCTTTAAAAAGTTATAGTTTGTTTCGAATTTTGCAGTGCTGACAAAGGCAAAGCCATGGCTCGTAGTCTGCTCTTCTTCCCCAGTGCCCTTCACTAGCACATCCCACACTCTAACTCCTAGTCTCTGTTTCAAAGGGAGGGACACAGAGCATTTCCAAAAAAAGATTAAGTTTTTTTGTTTCGTTTGTGGGTTTTTTAAAAATCTACAATGAGAAACAACTTCTTCCACACATGCTCACAGATAGCTAAATTATTTTGGCAGCAAAAAAAAAAAAATTAGGCTGGCAGCAACTGCCTAGCCCCAAAGGCTAACATTTTGTAAAGTTATAAAAAACTCCAAGGAGCATCCTGTACTGGGAAGTATCAGGCAGTCTTCCTTACTGCAACTTCTGGCACCCTTCTTTCAGCCCTTAACTCATTCAGCTCACTCAAACAAGAACTGTGCAAATCTTATCACCTGAGTGGCCAAACTGAGGAGTAGCAGCTGTGGGTGGACAGTGCTGGAGTGAGCCCCCTGCCAGGCAAGCTGCTTTTGCTTTCTCCACTGGTTTTGTTGCATGCCTACGAGCAATGTTCCAACAGCATCATCGGACAGCACACAGTGCAGCCAGCACTTCTTTGGATTTTTTCATCCTGGAGGTACCAAGGACTGCCTGAAAAGCTATAGCTGCTCAAAAAATACTTCTAGGCCAGGAAGACCTGAAGTAAAATGGGTTAGCTTCACTCCTGATGAAGGTCACACACAGCTGATAGAGATAATTTAAGCAACATCATTTTACTTTATATTTGTAGTAAATTAGGAGCAGCCCTGTAAAAGTTACAAAAGGGAAGGATAACTTCACACAGCACTATTGCTTGTGATCACTTGCCCCTGCCTGGAGTGGAAACAGCCTTCTTAAATGAAATATTGGGAAGCTGCTTCTTTCCTTTTCTCTATTTAGCTATTTATCTCAGCATGAAAAACAAATGCAGCGTGCTGTCAAGTAATGTACAAAGGAAAGAATACATATATATAAAAGAAAAAAAAAGATAACATTCTTTTAGAGCAAAGTCCAATTTACAGTTTTTTACACTGAGCTCTTAAGAGCAAACAGGGCTACAATTTCCCAATGGCTCTTGTAAATATTCTGTAAATAAGGTTCTGAAGAGGAGACCAGGAGAAGATAAAAACATTCATATGCTCACAGACAGATGCTAATTATGGCACGGATTAAATGCAATATGACATTTATTTTTCAATAAGAAATAATTATTTCTAAGGAATGACTAGCCATTCCTGTGAGATCACATTTAGTCAAGAGACATCAGATGCTCCTAATTCTTAACAACTATGACAAAAGAAGTATGGGACCCACGTGCACACTCCTAGAACAATTATGTTAATTCTTATGAAAATAAACTGAGAAGCTTCAACTTCAATGTATAAAACAAAATGAGCATGAAAAGCTCACTTCCATTTCCAAAATTACTTATAAATAATTTTATCATATTTTGAATTCAATTTAGCAATGAAACTGGCCATCAAGCATCCATATTAGCTATATGTATTTTTTCTAAGCCAGAATAATTATCTGATCACTAGCTACAGTTCAGATGAAAAATATAATTAGGTTGAACAAAACTTCAGTACTTCAACGTACAATCAGGGAAACTACACAAAACTTCTTGCTTAAAAAACGAGAGCAGAATTTCATGCACTATTTCATTTGGCAGAGTATAACATATTTGCTGTCAGCAAAGGACTTTTTTCAGTGAAGAAAAAGGAAAGTATCTGAATTCATACAGCATTGCCCAAGTGATAAGAAGTATCCAGCCACTACTAGTTGTCTCTCAGCTGTAAGCAATGGATTTTGTTCCTAAAGACCACTATACTGTGTTCCTAAAAACTCATCTGAAAACCAGCAGACCTCCAAAAAAGCTATGTGTTTGTTTAACATAAGCTAACCTAATTATTTTGTCATCAAAACCAATATTTATGGGCTAAAACACTACTTCAAGCAGGAAAGCCTTAAGGTAAAACAAATCATAAAACACTGATAATGGATATGCTTGAAAAGGCTGCAGTATTGCATGTATTTATATAAGATTTGTGAATATATAAACACTTGGTTATGTATGTCAAGAAAAAGGTGAGGCTCAGTGCAGTGAACTAAACATCTAAGGACTAAGCTTCTTCAGAACAGTGTATTCCTACAAGGACTTAAGACAGCTGCCTGAAGTGTATCAAATATCTTCCCCAACAGCAAAGACTCATCCAAGTCCATAAATCTGTTGTTTCTATTTATTCTTTTAAGCCGTTTCCAGCATTTCTGAAATACAAATTATTCCCTGAAAACCTTCAACAGCTTTTTATTGCTAATACAATTATCACAAAGCCACACTACAATGCAAACAGGGTGCTTGCTATGAGCAACAACACTGGCATCATTTGGTATGGGATTCTTCTCTATATGAATAAAACAAATTCTGTTAGAAATTCTGTTAGGGAAGCTGTTCTCTAAATCATCATAAGGGAAATAATTTCCTACAATACTAGAACTTTCAATCATCAAAAATCCCCAAGTCGTAATTCCCTTTTAATCTGAAGAAATTTCTCAAAGTATTCTATAAAATCCTACATACTAGCACCAACACAAAAACTACTTCACACATTGATCAACATGTATAGCGTAGTTTACCCTTTCATTTCAATCTGTTCAAATAACATGACACAATGAGTTCAGTATAAAACATTATGGTTCTTATGTAAATTAACAGACTCCAACATTAAGGTTACTGCTCCACAATACATTGCACACAGCTGCTCACAGCTTGCCTTCACACTGAAAAGTAGATTAAAATGGAATAATAAACTTCTACCTGTATTCCATCGATTTTACTGACTTGGGGCATATTATTAAAAAAAAAAAAAAAGCGAGTTACCAATACTGACAACAGCACCTACAGCTTCCAACTGCTGTGGTACTGCATCCCTTAGTTTTGTGTCTCACTGCCACATGAAACAAAGCCCTTGCCTTGGTGCCCTGGTTAGGGAAAAAAAGGGTGGGGTTCCCAGCACTGTTTAATTCCATACCACCCACGTCATGGCGGGGACGTGGTTCCAGCAGGAAGCTGAGGCTGGAAGCAGAACCCAGGGAGGGCATGTGCAGCTTTCAGGGCCAGCTGGGCAGACCTTGTCCCTCTCTGCCACTGACAGCCCCTTCCCCGTTCCTCCGAACCGCAGCATTTCTGGTTTGGTGCTGAAAGACAGCGCCGGCGAGGCCAAGATGCCGCTCCAGGAGGAAAGGGAATGGAGGCCACTGGAGCCATGGCGACCACAGCAGCCACTGCAGCTGCAGCCCAAGACGTGGCCAGAACCACCGAGCGCTCCAGTCCCACTCCTGCAGGCAGGCCAAGAGGAAGGGTCCCCTAAGCTGTTTCAAGGCCCTGTGACATCCCACCAGGTTTTGTCTGTTTTTCCACTGTTTTCCAGCTGGGGGGGAAGTCAGGCTGGGAGCATCCCTGACACAACGCCTTTGTTTTCCCATATACCACGTGGCTCAGCATGGGGCCAGCTGCCATTCTGCCTTTGGCTGGGAAACCACACCAGGCACTGTCTTCAGGAAGTGTTCTGGTTTGTCCAGTGGTAAATACTCTTTTGTGGGTAAAACACTCACTTTATTACATTCTTTTATTAACATTGCTATGGCTATTGCCGTTTTTTAGTAAATTGTGATTCCATCTTATAATCTCTCCTAGTGTTTCCTCCACTACCAGAAGGGAGCAGAAAAAAGGGGGCAGCTTCAGTGGCTTTAATTTTCCCACTGGATTTGAAAGTAGCACACTTGGAAACCAAGTCAAGCACAATGGCACCCACAACACCAATCCTCTACTGTTAACCCTAGCCCTAGCACCATTGCGAGTCCAAGACAATTCAGTTTCAGCCAAATATTCTTCAGATCAAATGACTTTTCCATTCCTTAGCAAGTACTGAGGGAAACAGCAGATGCAAAGAATCAATGTGTCATAGCTTTGTGGACATCAGCTCAAGCTCAGGACCCCCACAGATGTTTCTTGGGATCTGCAGCAATTTCCAGCGCCTCAAGCACTTTCTGACTGGCTAAAGCTTGGTTATGTCATGAGCACTTCTTTGAGACCAACATTTAAGCTCACCTCACTTCATGTACTCTACAAGAGAACTTGTTTTCCTTAGTCTATGAACAACAGTGCCAAAATAACTACAGAGCAAAAAGTAAAGAGGTATACAGCAGTGTGAAATCCATATGCTGTCGACTAAAATAAACCTATTTATAGTCTGTTGTTTTCAAAACAATACACCTGAGTCTCAGATTTGTGAATATCCCAAGTCATATACTTATGTGTGATTTAACCTGTTTTTTAAGTAAATCAGAGTTACAAAAGCAAAACTGAGTACCAGCACAGATACAAGGATACCTTGCATAGAAAGCTATAAAAAGCCCTTAGAATAAATGCATATACACCTGTAGTATTCTCTGGCCACTGAGGTGGCTCTTAGGATATATCTCAAAGCGAAGATGACTCCTAGCATACATTTAGCTTTGGTACTATACCAAGGCAACACTTTTAAAGTTCTCTCTTATTACTGTGGCTTGGAACAGGAATACACCGTGACCATTTATTTTTGTGAGCAAACCCCCTTTTTTGCTACAGTGTTTTACGACTACTATAAAACTATGCTTTAGTTTTCACCAAGGTAATTTTCAGAAATTCAAAGTACATTATATCATTCATACATTTTCCAGAGACACAAGAAAGTTCTCCACAGAGCAGGGAATAAAAAATAGGAGAACTGAGAAATATTATTGCTCCTAAACATATAAAAATGCCTCTTATGCATAGGTTCCTTCCCAAAATAATGAACATTAAACTCTATTAAACTCTATTGTACTGTTTGTGCCTAATTTGCGAAATTCTTTGAATAAAAAGTCCTTTTTTACAATACCTTGCTATGCCAACAGTGTGCTTAGCTCCAGAAACTGTAGGTTTTGAGCCTCAAATCCATGATGAGAAGGAGCAGAGAAAATTTTCCAACAGATACTCTGTAAGGAAATGTGAGTTTGGTGCCTCAGTGCTTGACAGCTCTGATTTAATACACTGGTTTCTCCTCTATTGCCTGGGCACCATTTGTAAAACTTAATAATCTCCTTTCCAATATCTCTTACTTGAGCCCACAAATCGTTCCTCTCATGGAAAACACCCCAAACACCATCACATTATTCTGGAAAGAAATGCTCAAAGTGTGCTGTCACACCCGAGTACTGAGCCAGCCTAACAGTTAACTATTAAAAGGTTCCTTCCTCCTGTCCCTTTCCTTGCATTCATCCTATGCTGCTGAATTTATCCTGCCATGCCAAACTATCTCAGTCACTCGTTGATGCTTATCCCCTTTGCATAAATAGATTAACTCTTGCTAGCCCAAAGACTAGGAATCAGGCACTGCCAGGTAAGTACACTTGATTAAGCTAGACCAGCCCTCTGAAATCTGATGGCTATTGCCATCTCCTGTCTCTTTCCAACTGAGGTTGAAGGATCTCTGAATACTCCAAACAGCAGTTTCCAAGCTGTAATGCATGGCTGATAGCCTCAATAACTGCTCTACAGCTAATCTGGCAAAACTACATCACACACCAGCATTAAAAACGCCTAAATTTCACAAAGTCATAGCAGTAGCCACCGAGAAAATTTATAAATGAGAAAACATCCTCAAAAACTTAGAGAAGCACTCAGCAATAAAGTAATAAAGATTGCTTGTACAAGAACTGAAGAAAGTCCCCAGGATATTAATCTGCCCAATGCGTAATCCACGGTTTCAGTGGCACTTCTCTCACCTTCAGCCAGTGTGGTGGATACCAGGGACACCTCTCACTTAACACACTTCAAACTCCACAGTGCAGCAGTTCGAGAAGTTTTTGTAAGTTTTCCAGCAAAGAGGGAAGAAAAATCAACACTAACTTCAGGTTTTTGGTTCAAATTGTGCTGCTTGATTTTTTTTTTTTTTTTTCATTTTTTTGCCAAGCAAGGGGGTTTTTTTCCCCCTTTAAGCCAAATCACCATCAACTCACTATGAAGCCCATGGAAAGGAACAGCTCCTTTATCGCAATCTCTCCAAATGAAGAATGGTTTTAATACTTACCTCCAGTGACAGTTAAAACACAGAGAATTATTATATATCAATCCTATGAATTCCCGACTCTCAAAATAATGTACAGAATTTAAATACAAGTCTCAAATGAGAGATATCAACTCAATTTACTAAGAATAATACTATGCATATGCATTTATATAGATATATACACATTATATATAAAAATACAAAATATACATAACATACATATATATAATTTCTAATTTCTAAAAAAACTGCCCCAAAAAGGCTGCTCAATTCTTCTAAAAATCAAAGCAGTTCCAGTGTTATGACTAAAATCGGTGACTCATTTTCTTCTTTGGTTCCAGGATTTTTCTCCAGATATCCCCAGAAATAAGCAAACTGCTTTTGTTTCTGCTGCACACAAATGGAGTTAAGTTGCATCTCTCAAAAAAGAGAGAATATTTTAATTGTTTCAAGCATTCATTAAGTACAAGTGGGATCAAGTAGAAAAGCTGCTATACCTACAGCTCAGAGCAACTGCAGTCCCCAGCTTTCACCAAGTAATGTTCTCATGCAAGGTAGACTGCAAAGAAATTCTGACTACACATAAATTAAGGGAGGTAAAGAGAGCTTCACACTTTGCTACAAGGATGTGTCACGCTCACTGCACCTATTCAGAGCACCCTGCACGCCCCCATGCCACGTTTCTGCCCTCCTCTATTTCACAGACTATTGACCCACCTCATCCACTCCTTGAGTCACATGAGCACTACTCCTCCCTTCAGCCCCTTTTTGGGAAGCTAAGGGCTATTAATATGACTGCTACCTGACTGGTTTCTAACCAGGCAGGCCAGTTTTACTGCTATCTTAATGACTGCAAGCGAGACAACTGCATTTTCCAGTTTTCTGAGTGAGTAGCCATCCAGCAGGGGCCATGAGGAAACACTGGTGCACACGCCTGTCCATGGCCCTGCAGACTCCCAGCTCCTGCAGCACTGGTGGCTGATACCACTGCATGTGCACAGGGCAGCTGAGCATGCAAACCAACCACCTTTAGATGCAAATTATTTTTTCTCTTTAAAAAGTGGCCAGCTGGCATGCCTAACTCTATTTCTTCTCCTGTATGACAGCAGGACAGATTCCCATTTCTATCAACAGACTGCAAAAGGTTTTGTAAACCATCCTCTGGTAACACCAGGGTTTCCTGTCTCACATTTCTTCTGCTTCCTCTTTCACCCCACTTCCCATACACCCCAAATCCTCATTCCCATCTATCTTCCTCCTGGTCATGGGATAGGTCTATCAGAGTGCCAGCTTTCTGAGCTGCACTAGGAGGATGGGCAGAGAGGGAGTTGAGGATATTATGCTGGAAGGTGTTAACAGCCACCATCAAATGGTTCTTTCATCTCCAGGCAATTACAGAGCTGGGCCTGCTAACCAGATGCAAGAGGCTCCCTCTTTCCCTCATGTCTTCCTTCTGCATCCCAGCCAGACAGAAGTGCCATCAACTTGAGTCCAAGGCGCTATAAACCAATTAGAGGTTCATTTTGAACTTAAGAAAAGGACTGTTTTGCCTTTATGGATGTCAGAAGGAGTTTGCAAACCAACAGTGCAACTCTGAAGGAGACTCTTGTAACTACTCCTGTCTGCTTAAGAGGTGGCTGAAAATACGCAATTTGATTGCTGAAATTTAACATTTGAAATTCTCAGAAGTTTTTATCACAATCATATGTATAAAAAAGAGAATTTTTAAAAGATGCAAATACTAGATGAAAAGCATGTAAGATTGGTTAGGTGCTTTCTACTAATTAGTACTGCTTTTATTATACAGGGCAAGAAAATGACAATTTTTTCCTAAACTGGCAGTGAACAGCCAATTCAATAAGCTGCGTTTTTGTTTTCTGTGACAGGGCAGTGGAAAAATCTCTTTCATTTATTAGGTCTGCAGAGACCAAAACTGGCTGGGTGTCAAACCTGCTTTGTAAAAGCCCAGATCCAGTCAGCCATGTGTAGATTCCATAATTCTTTATGACCTGTTCTCAGTATCAGCTGCACAAAAGATGAAACTTTGGTGTCTTCCAGCGAGTGTTAGTGCAACCCTTTATAAAAGGAAGCAAAAACCTGAACTGACAGTTCAACACAGAAAGGAAAAAAAAACCCTAATGGCAGTGCCAAATTAAATTCGTTTTATTTTTTTTTTTTTCCCAGATGAGCTTTGCATAAAGATATAAAATGAGGTCTCCTACGGTGGTGGCTAAGCAAGCTGTATAAATATGCAAATTTTAACAGCTCATTGCTCCATGCCCCACTGCATGCACCTATGCTTAAGTGACAGTTTCATCACCTCACCAGTGGTTGCAGAGTATCCAGAATTTGTCATGGGGACAGACAGGGCAAGGCCTTAAGCTGCAAGGTCTGATGGCAAACTGAGATAGTAAACCAAACTTTCTTTTTAGGAGGATGGGGCTTTCAAGATAGAAGAAAATTAGGAGGGTGGAATGACTGACTTGCTTTTGACTACAAGAATGGCTAGATGGCTTTGATAAACTGAATAAAATATGCTGCCCTGTTAAAAAATACTTCTCACATCAAATCAGGTGCACACCATATTTTATCAAGGGAAAAAATATTAAACTTCAATTTTCAGTAAACACACCCAGCATCACATTCTTACATTTTTTTATAGCAGAAGTTTATGAATAACAGCACTCATAACACTTTTTAATCTCAGACTGTGAAACTGAAATAACTAAATAATCATTTTATTCAAGTGAAATATTCTTAGCTATCCTAAGATTCCTCTGTATCTGTCTATACTGATAGCATTTGCTTGAACTGTCCCATTGTTCTGGCAATGCATTTTTGCCTATTGCATTCTTTAAGGTAAAAAGAACTGCAAACTAACTCACAAATGTTTCCCACATTATTAAGTACTGTAAATAATCATTTTACCATTAAACCAAGGAATTCTTGTGAAACATGCAATATGCTTCACATATGCTAGAATTCTAGTGTCCTCATTCCATACTCAGTTTGTAATCTTGCATCTGACACATATGTAAACATTAGTAGTCTTAACAACACCTTTCCATGCAAGCTACATGTATTTATCAAGAAAGATAAACATGCACATATGCACACGATTTTCTTCAAGGTTTAATAAAATCTGCAGGGTCTTTAGGTCTCCTGAAAGTACGTGTGATTTTTATCACCGCCACATAAACAGCCTTCTTTAATACTCCTCTCTTCAGTATGCGGTCTGCAGATCACACGAGCACAGAGACTCTGAACTTAAGTTTCATTTTCACAGGAGCACAGGGAATGTTACACAGCACCGTTTCTCATACAGAGAAGGGAATCTGTGCTCCTCACACACAGGTCTGACACAATTCAAACTTCAGCCATAATTTGCTGATGGTTTTAGGGTAAGGAGCAAAAATTTTAGAAGTAAACAAATGCAGCATTCATGAACACAACACAGAAACAATTTAGAACTGTTTTAGGAATACGATGTTCAAATATGGCTCATTTAACATTTTAGAAATCTGCTGCAAAACATTAAAACTCTAACCCAATCTTTGCTCCTCGCTTGAAGCAGAACAGCTTTGTGTTGCCTCTAAAAATAGGGAGGGAGCAGTGGGGGATGGGAAGGGGACTGAATAAGAGGATAAGTGGTAGCAAGGACTGATACACCACACTGGCAGTAATTTTAAAAAGACTAGTGACTGGTATTCGTAAAACTATGGCTTTCCTAATCAAGTCAAGCACTTTCTCTATTACCAAATAAAAAAGGCCATCCTGTACTTTTTATTTTGTACATGCACATGCAAAGGAAAGAAAGGAAAAGTTTTGTTTCATCTATTACCAAAACCATCATTCTGCAGTCAACACTTTTAATGAAATACAGGCCAAAGGATTAGTCAGAACAGATTCATGGAAAAAAAAGGAAATCTGTATAAAAATACAAGCGCACCACATAACTAAAGCCAAACGAGAATCCTGCTCAAGTACCTCCAAATATTGTCCTACAAGGGTCTCTGCAAGGGCTTCCACTCACCCCAGCCCCACAGCAATTAGCAGCAACTGTAGTAGCCGCTGCCCTGAAGATGAGAAAGTATACTAAGATCATCATTAAAGGCCTGAATTAAGTATTCTAAGTATCAAATGTGTCAGCAATATAGTCCACGTGTGTTCGAAGTCTTGAGAAAATTATTCTTTTCAGAAAAGGAGTAGTCCGGGATCTGGCAGAGAAGGCTATGGGTGATGGTACAGGGAAGGCAGCTGCTGCTGAGCTATTCACCAGCTGGAAAGACAAGTTCTTTCAAAGCTACAGGGTCACAAACAAGACGAGAAAGTCAAGTAATTGTGTCTGTCACAGGAAAACTTGTGATGAGCCAGAGGATGGGCATGAGCATGGAGCATCACCAACACAGCACTGCAGGCCTGGCCCTGGACGGGCAGAAGCAGCACAACCCAGCACTTTCCATGGTTTAACATTAGGCCCATCTCAGCTGGGGCTTTATGTGAGTAAACATGACTCCAGGAGTTTTTTTCAGAGAGTTATTTTTAAATACCTGACCATATGAGCTTCCTTGGAATAGGAAAAAAGGGGAGGCAAAACTAAACAGTCATTACACATATATTTAAATATAACATTAAAAAACCCACAAAATATTTAAGCTTACTAGAAATGTGCGCTTTCATTTTAATTTTAAAGTTGGCAGTGGACCTAGACCAAAAGAAGGTTATATTCTAACTGAGATGAAGCAGCGTGGATTATCTAAAACCAGTCTTTAAAATATACAAGAGGGGAAAAAAAAAATCCCAAACTTGCTCACTTAGAAAAGTGGCAATTTGGGTTTGAGTTCTTACTCAGACATGTGCTAAAACCACTCAAAGCTAGAAGAGCTGAAGTAGGAAAGGCAACAGAAGTAAGTACACAACAGGAGAATGTGGCTGTACAGAGCTCAGTTAACAACACCCATATCAACACATCAGGTCAGGAGGTTTGACAGAGAGTTTTCTCAAAAAGCATCTGCACTAATGCCAAAAAGACACTTGAAAGTCTTTATCTACTTCTGTTTTAAAATATGAACATAAACACATCTGGACCTATGTAAATCATCCCCAAAGATGCAGTGGGATGCTCACGGCCACACGCAGTAAGCATTATCAAGAGAAAAGGCTGAGACCAAGAAAGAAAACAATTACATCTAATGGCATATTTTGGAAATACTGATACTGTTTGACTGCTGCAAATCTAAAACCAGTACTTTTCCAGCAGTACTTGTCAATATATTTAGAAGCAAATTCTGTAATAATAACTAAAATTAAAAAGCAAACAACTGCTTGAAAACATGCTTTCAGTACAACACAGAGAGAAGTATCCATTTATCAATCAACCTCAAATCAACTGTCCCCTTCTGTTTACTTGGGATACTTTTACCTGGCACTAGCAACAATGCATGCAAAAATTGGCGTAGTTCTGCCATAGTTGTGGTTAATTATCCATTGCTGAAGTCCTCTGCAAAATTGTTTATCAAACAAAACGTTGGGACAATTAAATAGTAGAATTTGACAGTGGAACAGTGAAATTTAAATATCAAAATCATGTTACCTTATTTCCCTATGTGACAGTAATTAATAGCCATTGAAAGAAGGGGACCTTTTCCTGGCATGCACCATTACCCTTCAAGGTTACTTAATTGCTTACTCCCTCATATTCCCTCCATTTTCTAAGTTTGGACTTTTATATAATTAGAAGAAACCGATATTTTTATTTCAAGGAAAGTACACTCACCCCACAGCTCAGAGTGGAAAAGACAGAGAGCTAAGCCTTTTCTCAAGTAATAAACTCCCTCCCCCCCGCCCCCCAAGTCAACTCTCTCTTCTCCTGAACCCACCAACAGAAGAAAAGCACCAGAAACATCCAACCCCAAGTGAGAGTGGTAAATACTTATGGGTTTACTCATTTTAATATTTGGATATTCAATACATTTTCATTTACTACGTGTACATCTGCATTTCTGGAATGACAAAGCTTCTCTTCACATGGCAAAGCACTAAAAAAATTCTGCACTATCTGCTGTAGACTCGTTTCCTTTCTGCTACATACACCCCAAGATGATCTGATAACTTACTTCTGGTTTTGCACAATTACTGCAGCTAATGAAGCTTGTGGGTGTTTATTAGAGAGAGAAGGAAGAGCTACATTGCTTTAAACCAAAAACTGTGATGCTGTATGAATCTTTCCTACAGCGGCCATTTAAAATGTCCATTTAATTACAAAACAGGAATTTCTTTTATGAGCCTTTAGAGCTTCTCTCAAAGTATACAACTTAAAAAAAATTATTAAAAAAAAAAAAAGAAAAACAAACGTCCCAGAAAGAGCATGAGCACTCATACCACATGTACCACTAATCATCCACAGAGACAGAATAAACCTCTCTATTACATACACATTTGAGTACCAGTAAGCTGTGCACTTACTCGTATTTGCAACATCCCTACACATCCCAGAACCCTTCATTCTAACCAGTGTTTAGGTTAATGGTTGGAGTCAATCCTCTTTGAGGTCTTTCTCAACCTAAATGACTCCTACGATCTAAGGCAATGCATTTTGGGTTCCCTCACCTCAAAGAGTTGATGAAAGGCTGAAGGCAATGAACTGAAAGGGGAATGAAATGAGACACATAATATTTACAAGGGAAGATTTGGAGTTCCAACCATAAATTAGCTTTCTTGAAATTTTATTCCTTGGTGTTTATAACCAGTTACAAGATAATAGTTAATTTGGCATGAGTGCAGCTGAGTACCTGCAGGAGACTAAAGCCATTAAAACCATCTGCAGACACCAAGTCAAAGTAAGTGATCCTTGGGCTCCTTCTTTCTGCAATTATCTTTGTACCTTGAAGAGGCACTGCTGCCTTTCCATCCATATAAACCTTTTCAATGTTCAACAGATTTAAGTTATAAAACTGAAAGAGGAAAGACTGCAAAAAACCACTCACAAAATCACTTCAACCCATCAAAACCAGGTTTCAGGGCTCTGATCTTGCTCACTTTGTTTCCACATTAATGTACCCCAAAAACCCCCAAACAACTACAGCACAGGAACAGAAAATCAAGCTCTTGAGTCAGGACCTAACTGAGCTTGCCTGAGGAAACCAGTTTCCTCACATGGATGAATTATAATGCATCTAACCACACAAATTCCAACTGTGCTGCCCTCTGCACTCCACCACAGTATTCACTGTATTCAATGTTTTGTCTTACTTCCATTGCCCACTGCATGACTGCACGCACCACTTGGTGCAGTATTTAGAAATGTTCGGTGTCGAGTATTATTTTCATAAAGGAACTTTCTCTGAAGTTCACAAGTAAGCTGACCTGCTTCACTTACAGTATCATTTGTGTTTAGGATCAGCATTACGCTTTCAACGGGAGCAACAGGCAGTATCGAAACTGAGGTGATTATTATGGAAACTCAGGCCTTTATTTTCCACAGTACTTAGGAAATGCATTCATTTAAATATTCAAACCACGTAATCTCCTGACTCAAAGTACAGCTTCTCCTTGAGAAGACTGAGCACTCAGCATTTTTGCAAATCAAACCCAAGCTGAGCACATGCAATCAAGATGAATACTTGGTGCCGACCTCCAAAAAAAGCTGAACGACATGCAAGCATCACATGGGAAGCTGGTGGCAGAGCCCAGCAGAGAATTCTGTTCTTTACAGCTGCCTCGGTCAGAAGACTATTTCCTGACTGCAATCCTTGCCCAATTCAGCTTTAGGCAGACACCTACCACGAAAACTTGGTGAAGACTGAAGCAACTGAAAATCAGATTTCATATTCATATTGAGATCTGTCAGCATATATTATACTATCAGTTTGGCTTTAAATATTACCTTCTCCAACTTTTTGCCCCTTTTATGTGGGCTGACAGCTTTACAGGCCACAATTTTTATGCACTAAATTTTATTTTATTTTATATATACACGTTTCTACATATTTATGTCTCTTATATAAAAACAGGTTTCTATGTTTTATATATCTATAGAAGACTACAGCCAAAATGTTATTGAAATATTAATCAATCAGACTTTGGGATGGGGGGATAGGGGAGCCAATTCTAAAATTTAAGCAAATTAAGTGTGAAAGAATGAAGTACTGATTTGGGAGGAAAAAAGGTCATTTGATGAAAAATGTCTCAACTAAACGTGAAATACATTAAAAACATGCTGCTAATGCAACTCTGCTTTTTTGGCATCATATTTGTTGCCGAACCGCTCATTCATGAACTACTAGCATGAGCCTGAATACAAATGCAATGTTTAAATTACACAGCCCCAATTCAAGACATCTGTGAATTAAAAAGAATAAACTATTTCAAAAAGCCAGACGTTTATCATGCTGGGGAACTCGGGGTTTCATATGATAACATTTTACACCTTGCCTTTTGGGTTCCCTTCAAAGGACACTCACACTATTTACGTGCACAGTGAGCAAACACCTGACCCCATTACTGAGAACAGGTTAGCAAACCAGAAGATCTGTTATGATCTGTTGCTCTCTCTGAGTATTTCACTGAGCAGAATGACTGGAAGAAACATGAGCAGAAAGTGATAGCAATTTTTTTTTTTAAAACTAGAGTTATGGAGCTTGTTTGAAGAGAAGAAAGTCCTGATTCCTACTCCTTGGTCCCAGGGTCTGTTTCTGTTTTGGTTTTCTGGGGTTTTTTTCAGTGGCTCTGGATCAAAATAGCAAACAAAGAATATTTTTAAGAATTCATAAGGGAACATTGTACTGCCCTTGCACAGCTACTGCTGGGGAGGAGAGACTGGACAGGAACCTTCACCTCATCACCTGAAGTATACCTGAGCTCTCTTTCTGGAACATATTGTATCTTAGCATATAACATGAAAACTACTAATCATTCCTCCCCCAAAAAAATCAGATATGATCTTGTCAAATAAACTATATTGGCTAGTTTTAATTATATTGCTGTGTTTTTATTCCTGATTAATCAAGACCTTGGTCAGCCTTTACAAGATTTTATCTAAGACTGGAGTTAGTCTGTTAGGACTAGAATAAGCAACATCCTGCCCAAAACAGTATCAAATTTCTTCTCAGTATATCTAAATTTTCCACACGTGACAGGTCTAGGTGTGAGTGTGGGGCTGCTCAATAAAAAAAGAAAAATCTACATTATCAATACAGATAACTCTGCAGATAAACCCATGAAGTTATGGACAGAAGTTGACAAACTAATCCAGTATGTTCAACTACTTTGCTGTTTCATATCCTGCTGAGCCAGAACAGGAAAGGTAAGTGTTTCATCATCAGCTCAAAAGCTCAAAACATAGTGACTAATAATTAAAAAAAAAAAAAAAAAGGCAAAGAAACCAGAGAAATACACTTGGCATTTTCTGTGTTGTTAATTGCAAAGCTACAGTTTTCTCCTTGGGTTGCTTTGCTTTCTCTTTTCGTACTTTTTACTATCAAAAGCTTCCAGTTTAGATTTGGCTTCTCCCCCTGCCCTGCCTTGCTTTGACTTGTTTCACATCATTCCTAAGTGCCTTAACTCTCTTCGTAATATTCATAGTTTTCAATCAGTTTTAATCTGCAGTGTTGGTTTCTCATTGAGACTTTTTTAAAGCAATTCTTTTTCAAATCATGTGGCTTAGCATTTTTGTATTTCACACTTTTTGTAGTGTAAAATACACAAATACACACACATTTATGTGCACCTAGCTTTAGAGAGGTACCTTTTGTCCACCCCTAACTAGTCCGGACTTGATCATGCCTTGAAACTTGCAGCATTTTTTGTTGTTGTTGTTGTTGTGTGTTCAATCATCCTTTTTATTTCAAACAATGAGACGCAATGTCTTTTTTTCCAAAGTATGGTGCACAACATCTTCCATAAGGATGACGCCACCTCCACATTTAGAATGCCCAAAGTAATGGTACTACCAGAGAGAAACTTAGCATGTATTCCTCAGTTTGTAATCTCCCATGGTATCCTCCTTTTCTCTCCTTCTTCATCTCTTGGGAGGGGTGAACCACTCTCACCTACAGTGTGACTTTAGCAGATCTTCATCTTACACTCTGTTATAAACATTTAGAATTATCTCCCACAGGGTTGTCACAGCTAATTAATGACACCATTTCTAACAATGTCAGATGTCCTCAACAGGCTTAGGTCTGTTTCAGTTTTCCTGTCAAAAATCTGCATGTGAAGTGGAAAATACATATTGTTCACTTCCTAACAAAGTGAATGCTTTTCTATAAAACCTAATCGGTGTATACATACTTTTTTTTCTTTGATATGTATTTATAACCTTGATCAGATGTCAATATGCTGGAAATAGCAGTCTAAAAAGTCCACAATGATTTCCCAAGAGACTCCTTAATTTGATTCTTGGCTTATTCTCATCTGGCTGCCTTTTGGGGAAGTAAGTTCACTTTTTTCACCACCATCTTCACTTCATTGGAATGGAAAGTGAACTGAATGGAACCAGGAAGATTCCAACCACAAAGAAAAAGAAATCTACTTCAAAGGAGAAGCAGAAAGTGGCAGAAACTGTGGACTACAAGTGTTTTGCAGCAGAAGTTAATCACAGCTGTACTCAAATTAGCACAGCTACAGAATTACCATCTGCATACCAGCACGCATGACACAACTTCATCACTTTGTTCAAATTAAAGTCCAACATCACTGAAGTCCTCCTAAATTATTTTGTTTTCAAAGACACATTAAATCCTTAAATTATGTCAACACGCATTGCAGAACATGATCACAGTTCCATTTTAAAAGAGGCTGGCTTAGCTTGCTAATGACATCACTTAGCAAGGACGGTGCTTTGTATCAGAATGGCTGGATCTCTGCATCACCCTGCATCTCTGCTTTCTGCCTTATCCTACCCACCTAAGTATTTTCCATCATTATTTCTCATGCACACAAAGATCTGCCATTCATTAAAAGGGCATTATTAAATTAGTATCATAATCTGTCTCCGACCCATATAACTTCAAAAAAATCAGATCAACTTTATTTTCCTTATTAATGAAGTGAATAAAGCAGCAAGGCAAAACAACGCAATAATCTCAGTCCACAGATATATAAACAACAGGAGCCATACATATCCCTTTCATTAGTTAAGCAGAGATAAGGAACAACGAAAAGTGAAGCTATGATCTCAAACTAGAAAAAGATCAATTTGAAGATGGTGTTTTATTATAGTAGTTCAAACATGTTTTATACATTTTATTAGAACTTTAATAAAATCATAAAATTACAGAATCATAGAATCATTGCAGTTAGAAAAGATCTTGAAGATCGCCCAGTCCAACTGTTAACTTCACTCTGCTGTATTCACCACTAAACTGTGTCCCCAAGCACCACAGCCACATGCTTTTTTGAACACTTCCAGGGATGATGATTCCACCACTTCCCTGGGCAGCCCGTTCAATTGCCTGACCATCCTTTCAGTGAAGCAGTTTCTCCTAATATTCAATCTAAACCTCCCCTGACACACCTTGAGGCCATTTTCTCTTGTCCTGTTCCTTGTTACCTGGGAAAAAAGACCTAGCCCCATCTCACTACACTCTCAGGTAGTTGTGGAGCGTATAGGAGGCTCCCTTGAGTCTCTTTTCCTCCAGGCTGAACAACTTCAGCTCCTTCAGCTGCTCCTCATGAAGCTCCAGTGCTCCAGAGCCTCCCCCAGCTCTGTAGCCCTTCTCTGGACAAGCTCCAGCACCTCAATGTCATTCTTGCAGTGAGGGCCCAAAACTGAACACAGCATTCCAGGTGCAGCCCCACCAGTGCCAAGTACAGGAGGACAATCACTGCCGGGTCCTGCTGGCCACACCATTGCTGATCCAGGCCAGGTGCCACTGGCCTTCTTGGCCACCTGGGCACACTGCTGGCTCATGTTCAGCTGCTGCCAACCAGCAGCCCCAGATCCTTTTCCATCAGGCAGCTTTCCAGCCACTCTGCCCCAAGCCTGTGGGGCATGTGGCTGCATGGGGTTGTTATGACCCCCAAAAAATTGTAACTAAAAGCAATAAATACTGGTTTATCACTTTTGCATTTCTGACTAACATAAGAAATGCTTTACATTAAAACCTTTCCAAGATAGTGACAATGTCAGAAACAGATACCAGACAGTTCTAAGATTTGTCAAAAAGGCTTCATCCCATCACACAATAAATGAGTTTCTGATTTAATAGGGAAAAAAAACACGTTTGCAGGCAAAGAAAACTCCACTTCTTCACAATTATCTAAACAAACGGATAACATTACAAATAGGAAGCAGAAGTCTTATGGGAAAAAGCAAACAATCTCCTCATTAAAAAATGCCCTTTGCTAAGCACTTTTACATACATTAGAAAAGTGACAGGTCAGCTGATGCCATTATGCAACCCTTATGCACATATACAAGTTGATTTTCATATACAGCAAAGTATCATAAGATATAATCAATTATCTAATTGGTATAAAGACTCAAGGAAAACTCTTCCATGTGTTCCCAAAAAGAGAAAATAATGACATCAAGTCCCTCTGCAAAACAACCGAGATATAAAAGATTTAGCTTTATATACCATCTGTAACTCTAATGCCAGACTGATGTTTCCCAGAGAGCTGATCTTTTCTCTATAACTGCATCTAAAATTTTTTTCCACTGCTGAATACAGAAAGAAAACCTCTCTGATCTAACACCTTGACACAAGTTATTTGAAAAGTTTTATTAGCAAAAAATTTGAACTATTTATATAAGGACTACACCCAAATAACAGATGTTTCAACCACCATACAGAACAGGTTTTGAGAAATCCACAAAATAACATTAACAAATAAACAAATTTGTGAGTTTGTTCTGAATTAACTTTTCTTCTTAATCAGTTCTAGTCCATAATCTCAAGACTAAGCTTTGACTTTACTTATGACAATGCAACGTATCTTGAATGCACCTTTGAAACCTAAACTAAACTTAGTAGTTAATTTAACATGCACACAATGAATTGCTGACTCCCATGGCTACCCTGTTTAACATAATACTTATACTAAAGTTTTTGGTAAAATAATACATGCTTCTTTAAGAGTCATTCAACAAGCACTATGACTAACAAATATTACTTTCCTACAAGTTTGTGCCATGTGGTTGGTTGACCTTGTAAAGCTCTTCCCATGCCTGACACATGGATGAAATCATCCTAACCTATGCCAGCTCCTTTGGATCTCACACCTTTTCCTCCTCAGTTCAGCCACTAACTTACTATTGTTATGTCTTTTAAAGATATTTATTTCTCCTCCCTTTGAGACATTTGTCAATATTTACTGAAAAAGGCTAATAATTCCAAACTAACAAGCAGTGAAACCCTGAGACAGTCAGACACTGTCATCATAATTGCTTTTACTGCAAAAACAAGTCTAAACACTGAACTTCTAAGGTTTCAATGATCACCTTCCAAAGAGAAGGGTATGTCGGTATGTGGGACATCAAGTAGAATTCTTCATGGAAAGGGTCGTTAAACATTGGTGGTGGGTCACCATCCCTGGAGGTGCTCAAGAAACAACTTAGCATGGCACTCAGTGACAAGGTGGTGGTCAGTTAAGGGCTGGACTCTATGATCTCAGAGGTCTTCTACAACTTCTGATATGTAAGGAAAGAATAACACCTTTTCTCTCATTTGTGTTCTACTACACACAGAAGAGAAGCTGCAGTGAGTCACAGAAAGCCCAAACTTCTGGAAGCAAACAGCTAAGGCACTATTTTGCCTGAAAATTAAGAGTGATACTGAATCTCCTACTGGTTTTGACCTAACTAGCCCCTTGCTAAAACTTTAAAACAAAGCAATTGTTCTTCAAAAAGTGCTAAACCTCACAAGTTAATGCTTAAGCTTCCCTCTAGGCTTTAACTCCATCAACCAGGAGTGTTAATTAGACTGAGCTAGGCAAATGCATCAGGAACACACCTTTGAAGCCTGGACTAGACAAGACTGAACACTAATATAAATTGAGTGGATAAATTTATTAGCATAACCACCTACCAAATGTCCCAGCAAGTATTACGCTTGTAAGCATTGATGCCTATAAGTCACAATAATATAAACAGATTAAAGGTTTATTTTAACAAAAAACAGTGGTGACACATTGTGCTAAGTGAATACACACCAGTTAAACCCAATTTTGGGTTTGCCTTTAATTGGACACAGGTTACCACCTTCCAGCATCACGTAAACGATAAAGGTCTAGCTTTAATATCTCTAAGATACGATGGTATTATCTCTATGATGAAACCTTCAGCAAGTTATTATCTGCAACTGGCTTTGGTTCTGAACTGATGACGACAATTCTGCAGTGGAGCTAAGGTCCCTGCAGCCAGCCCAAATCCTGTGCTGGTGAACGGTGTTGCACCCACAGCACCCTGCATACACTGTAAGTGGCCTAAAACCAAGGTGCAGCTCCCACAGATAATGGCAAAAGGCAATCCATGTAAAGGGTAAGACTGCACAGAAAACTGAGGTTTAAGTGACAAACAACCACTTGCACCAACTGCACCAACGTCAGTTCCCCTTCTCCACACTAAGCACGACTTTAATTCTAACTCAGAAGAAAGGGCAGCTCATTATTCCTTGGACGTTTCAGCAACACGTGGGTGAATGGTTATGGACTGGGGCACAGTGGGTGTCATGCAAGCAGAAACCTGTGTTCTCCTCTTACTACACTTTCAGGTGCAAAACTCAAAGAACCACATGATATAACAGCACCCACAGTGCACAGACTACTTTGAAGATGAATATAAGGAGGATTTATTCATTTAGTATTTCTATTTCTAAAAAAAGCAATATAGAATAATTCCAGATTATTTTTTGCACAAGTTCTCCAGCTTTTTGCAGTTGTGCAGTTTTATTTGAGGTTATCACACAACTGGGAAATCTTGCTGCCTGAAACTTTGAACAGATTAAAATGTTGTGGTTTTTCTGGAACTATCTTATTGGAAACAATTCTTACATTCAAACCCCTCTAAAGATGTTAAGCATGTGCCAAGCTGCCTATTTTAGGCTCATCTTCCATCCATCTCCTATATAAGGGCAAAGTTTCCCAAGTGTGAAACAATCCAAAGTGCTGGATATTTTAAATGTCATGCTAAAATCCTAATTAAATTGCTGAACAATTATTCAATTATTTCCCCATAACTTTTGCAAAATAATGTAGATTTCAGTCTCCCTCAACCCACACTACCGCCTTTCAGAGTTTAAATCCAGAACCAAATGTAATGACCACGGTACACAAAGTTTAACAAATGCATACCTTAATATTTTTCTGATTTTTTTTCATCATCCAACAAGCAGTCCAAATAGACTACAGATTTCATAGGAGGAGAATTTTCAATAGACTATGGAAAACAATGTCCTGATAGTTCTTAACTACATTTTTACATTAACTCCATAACCATGGCATAAAAAATAAACAGAAAAGACATAGCAGTACTGTAACAAAACAAAACACATTTCTACAGCCCGGCCTTCTCTTATGCAAGTTAAGGCCAGATACCAATTGTATGCACGTGGCTTTCTGTGAATGATGCAACCAACACGAGAATTCCAGTCTTATCAGAGACCTGAATGCTTTCCAAAAGAGAATGTACTCAGTTTTTCTTACTACTGAATCTTTCTTGCCTTGTCAAGTCATGAAACCTTGGCTCCAACCTGATAAATGCCCAGATTTGATAGAACTTGAAATCAGACAGATTTCCTAACATTGGCTATAACATCATGATTCTTATTCATGAAGAAAAACAATAAATCAAAATTTTAAAGTAATGCAAAAAAGTGGAAAACAAAACCTTTAAAAGGCACTATTCCTTCACCATTCCTTCACTGATTTAGTATCATTCTAGAAAACTTAAGAGATGTTAGATATGCAGTTCTCATTCACCTAGCAGAAGGCACTTATTTCTAACTCTAAGTTACAACCTGAAGCCTAGCAGAGTTCTGGCGTTGGACAAAGGGAGCACCGGTATTATTAAATTAGTATTAAATTAGTATTAAATTAGAACTTACACTACAGCTGAAATAATCCACCCTCACAGCCTCCTGTTCTTCAACATACAGTAACTGTTGTTTTAGCTAAAAAATGCTTTAAGACAACTGAAAATAAGAGAAGCATTCTGCTGTATTTTTAATTTTGCTGTATCTTCATGGCCAATCTTTGCTAGCAGTCTTTGCAAGTCAACTGTTTCAAGCAGATGGGAAATCAAAACAGAACTCAAAATAGAGGCAAAAAATTGTTTTTAAGGCAGTGAAATGAAGAAAGCATTACTCTACTCAATCTCAGTTATGTTAGAGAGCATTCTCTAAAAATCCTATGAAACACAATTAAAGACTTAAAACCTGAATAAACAAATACAGGCTACAAGTACAGGTATCTTGCCATTTTACAGGACAACTATTGGAATAGCAATTTTCCAACCTACTTCCAAAAATCCAACACATATTCTAACTCACCCTCTTTAAGTTCTTATCTGTGATGAATTCACTCTTTCAACATTTGTAGCCTTCTTGCCAATAACTGTACTCAACTGTACTTAACTCTTTAATATACTACTATTACGTGCAAAATGTTCTATGTTTCATAGAAGAAAAAAATTGAGTAAGGATACTGGGAATTTCACTCTCTCTGCTGAGAATGTAACTGGGAAAACTGTAAAACCTAGGGATTTTTTCATCATTCTGTAGAATTGGGGCAGAGGACAGGAAAGGCAGTGCATATAGGCAATGCTTAATATTAAAAAGGTCTGGAATTTCTTTGAAGTTTATTTGAAAGGTCATTTTAGAACCACTATATAATTCCTCAAAGCTCACTGTTGCCTAGTAAACCTGCAGAAAACAAAGTTTTGCCACCTATCCCAAAAGTGCACAACAAATACACATTTCTGGTCTCTTCTCACTTCTCTGTAGGACAATTCCCTATTTCCATCCAGGAAAGCCAGAAAGAATAAACACATTACAAAGGAATGTCACTGCTTAACTCCTGACACATTCTCTTCATATTTCAGTCTTCATGGAAACTAAAATCACCATGCTTTCTCAATAAGTTTATCATGCTAAAACTAGACAACTTTCTTGTGAAGAAATGAGATGTACCTCAGAACAGTCTGTACACACACCTTAATGACAACAATCTCTTCATGAAATCTTGAGGACCTATACGGTTTGATCTTTCTATTTACATTTTTGCACCAAAGGACAAGGCAAAGAACACTGAAGAGTACAATTACTTAAGAATGAACATGGGGAGTCAGGAATTCAACTGCACCATCGCTCATACAAACAATTATCATGTTCTAGATCAGACTAAACTTCTTTCCACAGAAATGAACTATCCCCCCGTATGATCATATTTGAGGAGCTGATCCTTAATGTAGCTAGATATAACATGTCAGTACATAATAAAGATTTCAAGGGTTGAAAAACTTAGCAAAGAGACCACAGGTTCAGAAGGAAACTAAATAAGGCTCTCAACCCAACCAATAATTTCAAGAGATACTATGGGCTGTATTTCCACAGAAAATGTTTCCTTCAGACATGAAACAAGTAACCTTAGGCCTTTTCATTAACATCCAGAATACTACAGATGTATTTGATTGAGGAAGTTGTGTCAACATGACTTCAGTAAAGTTATCTTGCTTTTCAATAAACACAGTCAAAATGAAATTTCTCACAAGGATTCTAATATTTCAGTTACATTAATTGCAAATTCATAGATCTTTTTTTAGTCTCCCATGCCAGTTCTGCCCCACCCACACTCCACGGAGAACTTAGATAAACAAGCCAAACAGGCAAGAAAGTCTCGCACATTTGAGCTTGGTGTACATTAATTGCACTTTATGCAAACATTCTGCTATGTAAACATTTATGAATAATTTCCTTATATCTAAATTAAAAATTCAAATGGAAATACATGTATGACACAAGGGTTGTTTTAATTAGTGCAAAGAAATTAATTTTTGTTAAATGTCAGTCCATTTAAACAACTAGAGCCTATGTTTGGGGTTTGAGGTAAAAAAATTAAAAAGCCATATGACAGTATTGGTGAGAGTAGCAAGATGCCCATACCAAGCACACTAAGAAATATGGAGATGTCTCACTGCAAAAAGTTTTAGTTTTAGCAGTATCTTGGCATAGGTGGAAGTGAATTAGCATTACAGCAAGCAAGAGAATTCATCTGAAAAGCAAAACCTACAGACACGTAGTCTGTATTAGCAATGATACATACCACGTTGTTCCACAGCAAGACCTTGCCACTTAGAACAGAATATTTTCGTACTCCAGCCACGTAGACCCCAGAGACTCAACTCACATTTCCTGATTTCTACAACAAAGGGTGTCATTAGCTACCAGCATCATCAGGAATGCAGTACTACAGTAACCATACTTACAGAAACCTTTCATCTAGTTTGGGAAAAACAAAAGTATGGTGAGACTGGTATGACAAGTTAATCAACTTTTAAGCTATTAACTTTAGCTTCAAACAAGACAGCTCAACTAGTAAGCACACAGTCTAAGACATACAGAACCTGTGCTCAACTCAAGTTAATACAAGTATTAAATGTTCAGTTTAGTCTGCTTATTCCAATTCATGACTTCCGTTTAGTCTGCTTATTCTAATTCTCTACTTCCTTTTGTTTTCATTTGATTCATTTATCAAGTAATGCATAAATTCATAAGATTTTGCTGCTAATTAAAAGTCTCAAAGGAGGTTCTCTTTGCTACACAACTCCAGCACTGGATTCTATTAAGAGCAGAGATTCAAGAGTTATTTTACTAATATGCTGCTGCTCAAAAAAAATCTGTACTATTCGGTTGGAATTATGACTTTTCTAGGTCTTATCTTTTTCTGAAAGTTGTGTTTAACTGTTGATTTTAATAAAGCACTAAAATATTCTTCTATACTCAGACACAGTTGAGTCTTATAATTCCCAGTAATCTTGTGACTTTTAATTCCTTACATTCTTGAATGTAATTTTGCTATGCCACAGCCAGTCTTGCTGCAATGGGAGCCAAGACCTCTCTATTCTGACCCTGTGACTATGTCTCTTATTATTACATCTTTTTGCCATCTTAGTATGTTTTACTAAAACAATACTACTGCACATATTTTTACTTTAGCTTTTCCCTATAATAGCCTATTTCATAAAGTACATAATGAGAACAATGCCCATAGATGAGGAAGATATCAATACAAACAAAAAGAAGTCCCTCTGGCTTCTAATGTAAAACACAGAAAAACTGCAGCATATTTGTGAAAAAAAATGTGGAGGGGGATGGAGGGGGTGTGAGAACCAACGCATAGCTGCTGAAGAATACATCATTCCTGCTTCACCTGACCAGAGAATATCAGATGGGGTATTCACAAAATGTCTCCCAGCAACCCCACAAATCGTCTTGCCTGAACAAACCTCTGTTTCTAAGTCCGTTCAGACAACTAACACCTCTCCTTACGTACCCAGGCTGGCTGCAGGACTGCCATCGATTTCTTGACTACATGTGTGCACTGAGCTTCTAGAGATCACAGGTTAAGTAGTAGAGATAATCCTGTTGCAGTTATCTGTAATTTGTTCACATAAATGTTGATTATATTGCCCAGGCTGATGGAATAAAACCACTTGCTGTTCTCCAGTGTGACTGTGGAGCCCTGTGTGCAGTTCAGCTAAAGAAGTGCCACAGAGCTGGTATTCCTGGCACAGAACTCTGTTTTCTTTAATGTGCAATTCCTTCTGTATTTTGTTTACCAGTGGCGTTATATGAACGGCTGTATCAGTAAAAACTGCAGCCTTCCGGTACCTTATGTTCTGAAAAGCTTTTTTTTAGTTCCTAACTTAATTATAATTATTTGTCTATCTGCTTATTTAATGTCAGAGAAATATAAAGGAAAAAAATATCTGAAGGACAACTGAAGTATAATTTTTGAAATCCTGATTAATTTTACATTTTTAAACGTATTTCTAAATGAAAACTGCAGAACTCCTCAGATTTCAGCAGCATTCTTCTTCTCATCAGCTTGCTTTTCGTTAACTGTTTGATTCTTAGATCTCTAAACTGCCACTCCAGAAGTCAAGCTACAATTAGTCACTGAAGGTGCTTGCTAGATGAGATTAAGAGAGTTCCAGCTGCATCCTGATTAAATCTACACAAACCAAACAAATTAACTTTGTAATGAAAGTTATGTGATATATTTGCCTTTTACAATTCGAACAAAACTTTTGGTTTCCAGCATGGATACCTAGGGAAGCAAGACATTTCAAATTGCAACATGCCTGCCAGTTTCAATTTTTAGGCCAACTGCCCAATGCCCTCTTGAAAAAGAGAGAAGAACATTCCAGATACCTGAGAAGTTTAATGAAATTCAGGAACAGGTAACTCAGACATCCTTAAACTCCCTCTTTTTAATTTTTAAGCAAGTTTTTTGGTCGTTCTCAAAGACCCTATTCAGAATTAAAGCCTCTGTCTTACAAGATTTACTAGAGAAGCTGATGACACTGCAAGGGTTTCCTGTTATTCTCAAGACTGCTGTTTGCATGGTAGTGATTTCTGCGGATTTGGAGAAAACTACAATCTTCTAGTACAGATCATAATAATTCTTTGTCCAGCAGTTAAGTACATAATACACACATACCATCTAGCAACCAAAAAATTTATTACTCCTAAAAACTTCAGAAACCATGATAGGCAAAACCCTGTAATTTCAACACTTGCTTTTAAAAGAATGAAGTTTCTAGTAATTTTAGGACATTTGTTTGTCAAAGTTGAATTTGGCCCAGTGTGAGCCAGGCCACTGAGAAGAAAATGCCAGGCATACCCAAAAACATCAAATCACAGTGTCTTTTCAACACAGTCTCAATGTCAAACAGCAACAATGAAAAAAAGAAATAAAACAAAGACCTATTGAGGTCAATGGGACATTTCAAATAACACTGCTATGTACTTTCTAATGAGACTTGTTAGCAGTGCTTACAGTTCAGCTGCCTAACTACTTTCATCATAAAGGATCTTGAAAGCTTTTCAAGCAGAAGTGCCTACACCTCAGTGGTTTACAGTATACCTTTGATATTCAGTAGAGGAAATCCCCATGGGCTACATAACTGTTTTCATTTTGTCCCATGAAATTCTGTTCACTTTTGGATGATGTATATGCTGCTAAAGTCCAAATTTTTCTTCTCTCTTGCATTCCTGCAAATTTTTGGCAGCATACCATAGTCATAACCAGCGGTTACAAAGCTGGGCTCATTTCACCACCAAAGCAGCAATGGAAATGTCAGAACAATTTTAAATGGTCAGCAGAAAACTCTTTCCTCCTGCCGTCCTCTCAATTTACCTTCCAAAAGACACCATGAGGGTCAGAAGATCCCTTACCTCCAACCATGACACAGTGGTTCTAATTAAACCAGAATTAGCACACAGCTAAAGAAGCTCATACACAGCTAAAGAAGGTCATACAACACAAGGTGGTAACAAAGAGAATAATTTCCTTCAGTCCTGGATGAGGGAAAATACTGCATGATCAATCATGACCAGGATTTTTCTTGCCCATTCAAACACTTAAAACCCAAAGTGAACCACCCAGCATACCAAAGACTGATGGGAGACAATTTTCTAGATCAGCTGAAGACAATGTTGTAGTTCAGCTGAAAACTTTAAGGCATCAGTGCTCCAATTCAAAATTAAAATCTTATTGCTTCCTACTTATTAAACCCTGGAATGTTCCTGCATATATTATTACAGAATGTAAATTAGGTTACACACTTTAAGACTTTGAAACATGGGAAATGGCAGCTTGACAGTCATCAGTGCTGCTTTGGATATTCTACTGTGTCATGCAAATGCATTATGATTAAGTTTTTTTACCTGCATAATATCATTCCTTCATTAACTTTATCTTCTTTACTGTTAAGAAAAACATGCTGAGAAAGGCAAATTAGTACAGCAACCAAATATAAGTAGAGCAGGACCCTACCTCCCACTGAATAGCAACTTCCAGATGACGAAGTTACTCTCATTCACATATTCTAAATTCATTGCCATAGGAAAATATCTTCTGGCAAAATGTTTTTCTTCCTGAAGATGCCAAGTACTTTTTTTCCCCTATTAAAGCTTTGACCTAGGGAACCTTGAACTCTGAATTTCCTTTTTTTCTCCCCCTCCCTTCCTGCTTCGGAACAGAGAAGCATAGAACAAAGGTTTATGCTTCAAGAGAGTTCACAAATGATGGTACCAGCAGAGAAGGATGCACACTCCATACCTCTGCCTCAAATGGAAGCACATACATAGCCTCACCACACTTTAAGGACCATTGCTAATTTTATTTAGTGCCCCTAGTTTTGGGACTGGGGGGATAAAAAACAAACTAGTTGACAACTGTCGTGCTTTTAATTTCCCCATGTCTATCAACTTCTGTTCTGTCTTTTCTGGTCATAGGACAGACACAGAGCAGTTTACACTGAGTGAAATAAGAGGGGTATACTATGGGAATCAGCCACAGCCCTCATCCACAGCTGCAGGTTTCAACTGATCCTTCTTCAGGAAGGTTCAGGGCTGCAGTTGTTACATAATCAGAGATAATCTCAAAGGGAGGCCAATACTGTCTGAAATTTTCTTCTCATTGCTTTAACTTACATGGAGCTATCCCTGCCGTCCCACCCTCCTCCCCAAATTGGGGAAACTACACGGGAGACACAGTGAAACTGGAAACACAGAATGGCTCAGGTTAGGAGGGACCTTTGGAGATCATCTAGTCCAAGCCAGCACTCAAAGCAGGGTCAACTACTGCAGGCTGCACAGGTTATGGTTCAAATGGGCCTTGAGTACCTCCAAGGATGGAAACTCCACAACTTCTAAATGCAACAACCAAAGTCTAAGTAAGTTTTTCATTTATGATGATCCCATCAAACACTATTTGGACATTCATGCCCTGATATAGTTTGAACTATGCAAGATTCATCCAACTTTGGGATTGTATACACCTTAAAGACACCTGAAAGAAACATGTTTGCTGAGCACAGTCACCAGAGTCTTCAAGAAAAACTTCCCAACTCTATATTCATATAATCTACAGGCTAGAGCTCAGTGGTTCTGTATGGTGTGAATCAAGTGTTCAAAGAAACGTTTACAGTTTTTAAAGGAAGACCTCCTAGAGTAAATAATCTTTAACAAGGAAATTTCTTGAAGAGATACCAAAGTAGAGGAAGAAATCCACTAAGGGGAAAAAGTAGCACTTTTTTAATACTACAGAGACTAGAGAGACATGGAGGGTAAAACTACACTGGAGGAAGATTTCAGATCTGTATCAGATACCAAGCAGTCTTAGAAGAAGAAAACAACATCTTTACCAAGAAGTATCAGCATATCAACATCAACATCACAGTAACAGTCATACTTTGATTCACTCAAAGATGAAGCATGAAGACCTGACTCCAAGGTATGTAATCCTTAACAACCTCACAGAACTGATGTAATTTTGACACAGGAGGTGTGCCTACTTAGAGAAACCCTCATGAATTCTCTTATTCCCTTGTTTAGCCAGCTCTGTGCAGCAAGTAATGCTGAGCCATACCTGGGCATCTTTGATCTCTCCTGCTTCAGAGAGATGAGTAACTACTAGCCCAGGCAGATGGATGAAGTGGGTCAGAGTAGTTCTTCATGGCATGAAGAACTTCTTTACCTGTCTCCTGGAGCTGGCTCCTGCAGCCACAACACAACAGAGGCAACTTTAAAGCAGGACTCTGGTACTGAGACAGCATCTCAGAGTCACACCAGAACTTCATGAACTTTTCCACTAAGAATCTTTTTAGACGGGTATTGCAGACTTCTCAGAAAGCCTCACACAATTCCCACAAGTCTCTATCGAGAGTTCAGAAATGAGGAGAGGTGGAATGTTAGAAAACAGGCCCTCTGCATAACTGTCATCCAAGAGGCATTTCAAAGACCAAACACTTTGGTTTTAACTACCCTGCTTCTTTAGGGCTGCCCCTAGGCCACCAACAAGACAGGACCTGCCTGCTCTCCTGATAATGAAATAAAAAATGCAGGTGCAGTCACAGAGAGGACGCTCCAGCAGACACTCAACACCAAGCACTTTAGCAGCCCAGCACTCACTTGGGACAGGAAAGACATAGAGCCAAAGCAGATCACAAGATGGGCTCCTAGGAAAGGGGAGACTGTGGGGTAAAATTTACAGATGGACATTCTTGGGCTAAGCACCTACTGACTGCTATCTTACACCAGACCTTGGCACCGAGAAACAAAAATCAAAGCAAACAATTCATGACTTACATCATGGTAAAATACAACGAATTTAACTAGAACTTCCCATTAAAAGCGACTCCTAACTACCTTCAGGTAAAGAGGACTGTACAGTTACATGTGACAAGGGCACAGCTGATGCTGCTGTACCTTTGCTGGAGGGCACGGCACACGCAGCAGTGTGCCAGCCCTGGGCAGCTGTGCACATCTGGTATCCTGCACCAACAGCTACCCTGGGCAATCTGGGCATGCACCCAGCATACCAGGTTCCAACTAAACATGAACACAACGAAATAATTACATAACAAGAAATTGCCTTTAAAATCAAAGCCAAAAGCCACTAGATTCTAAACGTTAGCAAGTCTGCTAATGTCACAGAAATAGCTCTACAGTTAGAGTGAAAAAATGCTGCTATTTTCAAGTATTTCTGATCACACAGAATCACACACAGAATCACTAGGTTGGAAGAGACCTTCAAGATCATCGAGTCCAACCCAGCCCTAATATCTCAACTAAAGCATGGCACTAAGTGCCATATCCAGTCTTCTTTTAAACACATCCAGGGATGGTGACTCCACCACCTCCCCAGGCAGGCCATTCCAGTACTTTATCACCCCTTCTGTAAAAAACTTTTTCCTAACATTCAACCTGTATTTTCCTTGGCACAGTTTAAGACTGCGTCTTTTCATTCTGTCAGCTGCTGCCTGAACAAAGAGACCAACCCCCACCTGACTGCAGCCACCTTTCAGGGAGTTGTAGAGAGTGATAAGGTCACCTCTGAGTCTCCTTTTCTCCAGGCTGAACAATCCCAGCTCCCTCAGCTGTTCCTCACAGGGCTTGTGTTTCAAGCCCCTCACCAGCCTTGTTTCCCCCCTCTGGATGTGCTCAAGTGTCTCAATGCCCTTCCCAAACTGAGGGCCCAGAACTGGACACAGCACTCAAGGTGTGGCCTCACCAGTGCCCAGTACAGGACAAGAATGACCTCCCTGCTCCTGCTGGCCACACTATCCCTGATCCAGGCCAGGATGCCACCGGCCTTCTTGGCCACCAGGGCACACTGCTGGCTCATGTTCAGCTGCTGTCATCAGTACCCCCAGGTCCCTTTCTGCCTGGGCACTGTCCAGCCCCATTGCTGGGGCAATGTTACTGCCCCCAGCCTATAACATTGTAGGGGGTTATTGTGGCCAAAATGCAGGACTCAGCACTTGGACTTAATAAACTTCATCCTACTGGACTCTGCCCATCCATCCAACCCTTTCAGGTCTCTCTGCAGAGCCCTCCTACCTTCCAACAGATCGACACACGCTCCCAGCTTAGTGTTGTCTGCAAATTTACTAATGAAAGACCCAATACCCTCACCCATGTCGTCAATAAAAATATTGAACAGAACTGGCCCCTGCACAGATCCCTGAGGGGCACCACTGGTGACTGGCCCCCAGCTGGATGCAGCACTGCTCACCACCACTCTCTGAATTACATGTAAGAAACTATGAACCAAAACCTTAAAGCTTTTAGTACACAAGCAACTCAGACTTCATTCTACAACTTTTCAGCCTGAACACAAGAATAAATTTAACCATATTAAACTTTTTCTGTTACTGTCTGCAGTTCTGCAATTGTACTTTGATAAATCTTTTAGCTGATATGTCCATAGTCATCAGCTACAAAAGCTGGATTTGCTCACGTGTTGTAAGTGCTGAATCAAGGAAAGAAATTAGCACACCTAATTTCCAGCTCAGGAGAGAACCCTATTTAATAAGGTACATGTTATGCTCTTATATGTTATGTAAATGTTTTCTTTAAAAAGAAAAAAAAAAAAGAATGTATTTAGTTGCTGCTTTGAAAATCAGGGCTCATGAAAAGTCTGTATGTGGAAATGTATTTATTCTCATTTTTAAGTGATTCCACATGTACAGTTACTCAAGTGTAAAACCTTAGACATCTTCCAATACAGCAGACCAAACATTAAAAGCTGGAAAAATGTTGTAATAGTAGGAGATTTATCTAAGAAGAAAATCATGACAGTCAGTGTTATGATTTTCACAGAATTAACACTACTAAAATGCATGTTCATGCAGTGGCCAAAAGAATTATACAATAAGCTTAGAAGTAAATATTAAAAAGCAGCTGGTTTCCAAACAGTGATCCAAAAGGCCACGGTTGGCACATGGTTCTGTTTAGGGCATTTTCCCTGTAAGTCTCCATTAGAAATGCACAGCAGTCTTGAATATACTTGCTGAAGGAGCAGAGCTGTTCCATTGCTAAAAAGTTCTGGAATATCCTGGCTCAATTTGAGTTAAAACAAAACAAAACAAAAGAACCCAGTATATTTAAGAAGTCAAATAGTTACCTTTTCTTTCCTACATATTCACTAACTATTAGAGGTTCTAAAAAACAGTACCTAAGTAAAAACCAGTTATTATTTAATAATTTTTAAAATATATCCAAGCTATTTTGGAAAATTGGTGTCTTTGGAGCTGTGTTCCTTTTCTTGTAGTCTGAAAGGTAGAGGTTGCTCATCCTAATCAATTATGTAACCCCTTTTAAATCCGAAAAACAAATATAAACTCTCACGAGTTTTTCAAGATCTGAAGGCCCCCTCATTAATTAGCTTTCTAACCCAATTAGAAGAGGTTTTTTGAACATCACACCGACAATGTTTTAATAACTGCTTAAGAAACACCATTCTATTCAATATTTAAATTCACAGTTAAAATGACTCACTGAAATTCTACAGCACAATTCACTATCCTTGGCAAACAAATCAGAAGCATTACTTTATTCCTTAAATAGCCCTAAAACTCCACACCAACGAGTAACAGATTTGTCAGAATTGGACCATCTTTCATTTATCTTTATATGACACACAAGCACAGAAAACAAGCAGGAAGTTATTCCTTAGGTTGAGCCAGCTCTTAGCTTGAGCCCAAGCACAGGAGCAATTTCTGCCCACCTAAATCAGTATGGTAACACCTATCTTTGTGCTAAGCTGGCATACCAGCCTTTCAGGTAGACACAATGCTCATTTCAAAGTGGCATGGATCTATATATACTCCAGAGTATGTAATGGACCTTCATTCTATGCACAGCTGACAAACCCATGTTAAAGGCTCTGTTCATCTTCAGAAACAGTAGAACAAAAATACCCAAAATACAACACGTTCCACTAGTGTTCAACATTTGAAACCTATCAGTGATTAAAGACAACCTGATTGCAAAGATACTCACAGAGCCATAAGGGGAGAAAAAGAAGGTGCTCCAAGAGTCTCACCCACCTCCAGATGGACTTAAAGCATTTCAAATTGGTAACAATTTCACTATCATTAGTGCTGCTACACTTCCTATGACCTCATAACTACTACATCCTGGCAATACTGTATTGCTCCAGAACTGAGCTTTTACTCTTCCTGATACCTACTGCATTTACCTTTTCATTTGTCCACCTGATAAAAAGCCAGTGCACTTTACCAAGACACACACCTCACACTGGCAGTTAGTATGGATGTGTTTCAGACTGTATTTTTTACTGATTAGTCAGATTTACACAGTGCTGTCAAAATCTGATTTTTCTTCCTAACTCAGCTACATATTAAGCTATCCTTTTTTGCTGTTTATAATGTATAAACTCATCCTACCAATTATCTATTATGATGAACTCTCACTCGAAAAAGAGACAAAACCTTTGCATATGTTCACAAACCACCCAGAAACAAAACCAAAAGTAAGAATAAAACATTTTTTTTTCCCTTAACTTTCAGAAAGTGTTTATTTTAAGTTAAATTACTATTTTCTACCTGTAATAGCAACTTTTCCAAAGTTAGTGAAAATGTTTGCTGTTACAACCTCTACAGGTTGCTAAACACTTTCTGGGTACAAAGTCACAAGTTCTTTGGAATGCTGCTCTGTGTACTCTGCCTCTGCCAGCTCAACTTCCCTAGGTAACACACGTACCATACAAACACCAGGTATAAGTGAGAAGTTAAAGGTCTGTGCTTTTAAATTTTGTTATCTACAGAACACACAGCAGGTTCCACTAGACCACTCAAAGCATCATCTTCTGCATTCCCTACGATCACAGCAAGTGCCACGTCAGTGCAGCCCTTCCATGCAGTCAAAAAGGTTTACAAGATAATCCAGTAATTCAAGTAATCACAGGGTTTGTACAGAATTTATTAAAAAAACAAAACAAGGTTTCCCTACTCTATGATACAGTGAAAAGGCATGTCAGCACTCCCTCAGTTTTAGAATTCATTACTTTTTGTAAAAAAAAAGACACAGATTTTTTTCCCCTAAGTGTTATTCCAAGTAGTATTATTCTAAATAAACACTGTGCTTCCATTAATTTATGGTATTAGTAAACAAGCATATATATGGTAGCATGTTAATTTCTACCCCTTGTCACACCAATGCAACACATTTCAGTTCTTTAAACAAGTGTCCTTGTGAACTAGGATTTCAAATAAACACCTTGAAACATTCAGGTTCCTCTTACATGTTAAACAACTAATATGACATATGTTAAAACTTAAGACTCAGACTACTTCCTGAACGCTCCTGTAAAATTTAAATTGTGCTTCATAATATTTGATAAAGCCCCAAAGGGGAGAACATGAAGCCTCCTGTCAAACGAGCCCTTTTGCAGGGCAACATATCCCATGTCTGACAAATCCTGAAATGTACAAAGGGGCAACCAGCAAAGATTGCTAAACACCCTAAAGATCAATACCTTTGCACAAGCAGAACAGCCTGGAGAACTAAGCATGGGACTGGCTGCTGCAGAAACAAACATGTATCTTCCTGGTTTCTTATATGAACAAATTAATGCACTGTTATAATTACAGAAGTTTTGTAAAATTCCCTAAAGAGTTCTCTATGTCCCAGTAAAGCATAAAAGTGTGTCAAGGAACAAACTATCACTGCCCTCGTTTTTAGGAACGTTGGCAGAAAAAAAAAAATAAAAAAGAAAGCATAAATGACTAAGCCAAAATAACTAAAATGTTCACATGAAAGCCAGACAGCATGATAGAGGTATTAGAAACTTCAACAACCTCAGTAACTGCTCCAACTGCCAAAATTAGCATTCTTATTAAAAAGATGGCATGATTTTGGTTTGCTTCTGTAAAACATTTAAGAGTCCTCTAAACACCTAACTCCACAAAGCAAACTTTAAACACAGACAATTATCAGATTTTTTTTTCTGGCTTATCCTAAGGCAGCTAATGAGAGGTTTTATGAAGCACCATGTACAAATATCATGAGAGAATAGCTATATAAACAAATTGTAAGAATATTTCTCCTTGCAGTTCCTCAGAACGCAAAAAATAAAAAAATAATTTGCCCTAGAAAGGCCTTGCATATATATCAGAGGTGCCATCAGAATTCATCCCTTCAACTATGCTTCAAAAAAGGCTCCAGCATATCCTTATGATAGCAGATTCAAATGTGTTCAAAATGCCATCAGGAACAAACACTACCATATCAACAATTTATATTCAAAGAAAACTCTTCCTATCACATAAAACTTAAAATCCACAGTTCTACAGTCAAGCTAAATAGTACCCTGGCCTCTCAAATCTAGATGTCTCATTAAGGTTTTCTACAAGTACATACAAAAAAATTAGTAATTAAAAAAAAAGGGGAGGGGGAAGGGCAGAAAGGAATTTTAAGCAAGAGCAAGACATAAATCCAGTTTTTACGTGAAAACAAGGTAATATAGTTCTGAAGTGCTTCTGACAGTAAGCAGAAAATGTTAGCCACCCCAAGAGTTGGAATATATACCTGGTTTGCCTGAGGCGTTTCCCTCCCAATACTGTTGATTTCTGACCAAAAGTTAATTTAAAATCAGCTAGTCATATCTACCAAAAGTACAAAAAAAAAGTACACGTAACAACTACAGGTTAAGCTCAAAACATGTAAATTTGTATTGATCTACAGAAGTAAATCTTCTTTTCAACCCTGCAAGGAAATTAAGTGTTCTAATCAGCAAGCAAAGGTACATAACTCTCAAACCTGTGTGTACCCAAACACACAAATGGAAAGAAAGGAGATGCAGTAAAACCTGTTCCAACACGCTCTACATTAGAAATATGACTCTGATATTTCTTAGGAGCCAAAGTAAATGAAAGATGCAATGAAAAGCAAGCTTAGAACAAGGTAGAACAAAAAAAGTACAAAGCTTCCACACATTACAGTATTGAGGAAATCCACTGAAACACATTTTTGTAGTTTAAAAAGGTCAAAAAGAAAAAAACCTAGATGATTTATTCTTAATTCTATATTTGAACACACACACATCCTTCACAAGCGTCCTTGGATCTTAAATTTAACATACTTTCCCAACAGATCATGAAATTTGTCCTATCAGACAGAAATATTTGGCTAAAGATAGGTAACTAAACCAAGCACCCGTAATTCAGCAGAAAAAAAAGTTAAAAAATGGACTTAAGAGTACTAGTAGTTTACCATGAAGATTTGAACTTTATGTATGGCAGTCTTCTGAAATTACAGAGCTGAAGAACAACAGCTCAAAGAAAAACTCCAGTAAAAAGTAATTTCAAATACAATCAAATGCACAGAAGAACTACTTGTCCCTTTGTGTGTAGGCCACTCAAAGATGGCTTTCCTGTCACAACTCTGTCGGGCTATTTGTGGGATGACAGGTAATTATTTACGCACAACTTTTCAGAGCAAAGATGGACATAACATGCAGTTAAGACAGGCAAATGAAAGGCAGCTGACGCCTGTGCTGACACTCTCCAAAGCACTCCTGATGTGGAAAGCCTCCTTCACAAGAATTCCCACTAATTTACAACAGGAAAGGAATCATCCCTAAGTGGCTATGCTGAGATTTTACTCTGCTATTGGTTATATTACACTCCTGGTGACAAAAGCTGTTGACATTAAGGCTGAATAATAGAATTTGTGCTAGAAGAAAAACTGCCTTGCATATCATTTTCAACTTTTTTTTCACTACGGACAGCACTTGAATAGCCTAAGAATTTTGTTTAAAAGTTTAAGACAGTTTTTACCAAATGCAATCAAAGAAATAAGTCTAATACTCTGTCTTACAAAGACTGTTTCATCTGCTTTTCAATGACACAGGCCAGTGGTACCTTGTCACTGCCTCTGAAATTGTCCGCCATCTCTTCTTTAACTTTGCAGTTCCTAGGAAATGCGTAAACTCCGTGCCCAAATGTTTCAGGACTCATTTTCCCCAAAGGCCATTCCTTAACAGGACGAGCTTGCACATGTGGCCAACTGCTATATTAAGGAACAGGATTAGTATCTGAAAACCGATCAACATCTACATCACCGCTGGATAGAATAATTGAAATTACTGCAGCACCATTCATCGATAGGCCCGCAATCAGCTCCGAGCATCGCTAGCGTGGTGCGCGAGAACGAGAATGGAGCTTTAAAAACTCAGTTGTTTTCCTAACAGGGTTGTCACTGTTGTAAGACGTGACTTGGAAAGCTTATGAGGTGCAACTGAGTACTTACTCAGCTGGAAGTAATAGAGTGATACTTTCACAAGAGCCTTTAAAAACCAAGTGTGCAAGTGATGTAACACCAGTAGATAGAAAAAGGACAGGAAAACAGCATGTAGAGGACAGGAATAAAATGTATTTATACGAAAAGTAGAATTGTTACTCTAAGGGTTTTTTCTCTTACATCTTTTGCCTGATAATAACGGTGCATATTTCAGTAACATCCACTTGTGTACTACACTTGGGAGAGCACTAAACACTCATTTAATTTGTAGAAAAGCACTAGATGCAATAGCCCAATCTCTTCACTTCTGCCAGAGTTTATGACAATTTATTTATTTACTTGGTTATTGGAATCACAAAAGGCTGGACTTTTAACTTCTTCTATTGACCTAATCCTGAGATATATGGAAAGGATATAACATTTAATTCATGAAATTATGCTGAAACAATGCCATACTAAAACAAACACAAACTCACGAGTATTGAAATCACTGCTTCAGCTCCCAGTTTAGGAGATCTGGAAACAGAAACCTTAGAATACACTTGCACATGAAAAATAAGTGTCAGTCTTAATTTAGAATTTCCTGGTTATTACTGATACAAACAGTACAACAGAAATTTATGTACTTTGAGATTGTAGTATCTTAGAATAAAACACGTCCTTAAAGTATAGTTATAAAAATGTCCATCATAGTATCTGTAGTCAAATATACAAATTAATATATTTAGAACGGAACTAACATGCTGTAAACAGTCTCTTTGCCGAACACATTTGTCACTTGAGTAGAATAAACAAGTATTTTAAGTTTTTAAAGCCCTTCTGCAGTTCAAAATTCTCATTTATCTCCATGACTGTGTTATATTAAAATCCACAAAAAAATCTGCATTTAGGAAAGGGAGATGAGAGAAGATTTTTATAAGACTAGAATCCTGAATGATGTTCAAATGTATGCAGATAACATTACCAGTTTTTCTGGCACAAATTAGGTTCTATTCATTTTTATGGTTTCTGTTACCAAAGGGAAATAAAGGATGACAGCACTCCATTTTGGTTTCTTAAATGCAGAAAAATGCAAAGTATCATACATACAATTCAAAGTAGTGCTCATTTGGAAAGCTAAGGAAAAATATTTTTCAAAAGGAGAAGTGTTAACATTTCAAACCATTATTTGAAAGCTCTTAAGGGAGTTGAGAGAAGCAAGGACAGGATTACAGCAACAACATTAGGTGCAAACAGAGTGTCATGAAGTACAGTGGAGCAGAACAAGTGTGTCTATGTGGGTGGAACATTTTGGAAAAGGAAATAAATAAATGAGTCAACAATTACATTTATTGTTTTAAAAATACCCATTAAATTTTATTCCATCATTTTCAGCAGACTTTAGTGGATAACCTTACCATCTTATTGCTGGAGCCACAAGTCTTTTTCGCACCAATTTGTTTTCTCCAGAATCAAATCTCATTTGGAAGAGGATCATAAATGTATCAGGGCAAAAGCAATGGCATCCAGTTTCTGTTCCTTTTTGCTTATCCTGCCACCACACAGGAGTAAGGAAAAGGGGTCACTGCTGCAACTACAGACAGCTCAACCTCAGGTCAGCAGCATTTATTTTCTAACAGGCAGAGGCCATCAAAGAACTAACATAACAAAACCATTTCCTTTGCAAGTACGTTCTCAAGAGAGTCCTGTTAGAGTAAGATTCATGATGAACCTTTGAGTGAAACTGAGTATCACATGAAGACAACAAACTGAACAGTCCTGGCACTTACTGCAGGTATTTAAAACCATAATCTGGTTTGGGCAAGTTGGCAATTTTACAACTTGAGCTCCTGTCACCACAAGAAAACGCCACAGTAGTGACTATTCCTTACTTCAGAATCTCCCTTTCATTAACAGAGTCTGTAAAAAAATGTCCAACACCATAATCTCATCCTCAAAAGTAACAAGTATTGATCAGATGTCCTGCTATATTTTAGAAAAGGAAAATAAAAATCTGATTTAATTCTACCCTACTTAACTTCTGACATTCGTTAAAGCATTAAATAATGTTTCTTATCCTCCACTACCATTCCTAAAATATTCTTGTGAGAAGAGGCTGAGAGCTGGTATGAGTGTATAGCATGAGCTATAGGATCACCAAAGGACTCCACTGCCTCCTCAGGAGGCACTTCCCAGACACATTAGGAAATGGTATCAGAAGGTACTTCACCTGTTTGTCAAGGATTCATAAACTGCCATAAAATAACATATATTAACAGAATCTAGCTAAGTCAGTGAAAAAAATTAAACTGCACACTCGATTATGGATAATAGGACTCTGTTCCTTAAAGCAGTATCACATGAGTTTCTCAAGGGTCACCAAAGGGCGATAAAAAGAAAAATGGTGTGTTAAGTTCTTCAGGTGGTCAAAAGCTTCTCTACCAGAATAAGGTACTTTCTATTCTTTTTTTCTGAAGTCTAAAGAATGGTTGAACCTTTTTAGGTCATGTTTTCAGTAAGCTTTTACTTTCTGCACAGCAATTTAAATTGCAAGTACATTTTGTGGTAAAATTTTAATCTCCTAAAATATAAATGTGCACAAAAGAAAAACAATTAAGCTTCATCTGCAAAATATATTAAAGCTGCCAATATAAAGTGCACACATGAAAAATTAAGCCTGTAAAAATATATAATGAAAGACATCTGGCACAAATGTCAGCCTTCACATGCTTGTTTTGTCAGCTGTCAAATCATGGTAATATACAATGGTAAAAGGCACACTGACAGCAACATTCCTGGTATTTTAAAGAACAATCATAAAATGCATGCATCTGCATTGCTACCTAAGTAATTGAACGGGGCTGGTGGTCCATAGAAAAATATTCATGCTTAATGCTTCTGAATCTCAAATGAAACTCTCCCAAATAATTCTTTTCCACACACGGCTTTTTGAAAGAGTTACCTGGAGTTATTGCGTGAGTTATTACTCATGCAAGCCTTTACAGCTATTGTAGGTAAATACTGTTCCTAAGCAGCAAATGACATGGGGTCAAGGAATGCTTGCTGTTCACTATATACTTACCTTTGTCAATAAGAGAAGTATTTTAAAAACATATGCAAGAGGGAAAAAAATTCCTCCCAATAATTCCGTGCTTGAGTCCATCTCAAAGAGGTTATTATTTTGGTATATGTTGCTGATATAAAAAACCCATTTTTTTCCTCTACGTCAAGCACGGGTTCCAGTTACACTTTGTGCTTGAGCACATGAAACACTAAAACCTCAGTGTTTGGCACTGTGGTGCCATTACCATCTTCTTATAGACCATACAGACTAACAAGAAGTTGGAAAGAAAATGAAAATATTATATTGATATAGGTTTTGAACTTAATTTGTTTCTTTATAAAATAATGATTGAGAGCAATTATTTGTACCATGGGACAAAAAACAAAGTTGTCCAAGATTATGCTACCTATCTGAAGATTTTATATATCTTTATAGCAAAGGAGCAGCCGTAATAAGAGTTAGTCATAAAGACTCCAAACTAGCTTCCTGTTAAATATATAATCATGTTGCAACAAAAACACATTACTTTTAAATAACCATTCCTTAAAAAGTATGCCTGAATTTTTTTCTGCTGTAGTCAGGAAGCTGAATCAGGTCTGCATTTATTCACCAGGCACACTGTGACATTTTATTTAAATGCTGAGGAAGGTGAACAAAGGAAGTTTTCACTAGAAACTAAGTTTATTTATTTTGGTTGTTGGGATCCTTTTAATTTGCAAAGTTAATTTCTGCCTTAATGTTATGAAGTAGAAAAATTTTAGTCTCTCTGAAACTGACTTTCAAGGCAGAAGGGATGACAGGTGAGACTTAAGGGACAGAGCTACAACTCTTGGCGTTCAAAGACACTGCAGCAGGCACTGGACTTGGTGAGTCCCAGTGGAAGCTGCAAAGTGATGGGCTTTCCTAAGGAAAACCCCAACAAGAAAATTTTATTATGTGTCATGTTATAAGCTAAGTTGAAGCAAAGTCCTCCAACCACTGAAATTCAGAAATAATGAAGCCTAGGCTAAAACTGGCTGAAGTACAGCTGGCCTCACCCGGAGTATCAGACCTGACCAAGGGCATCCTCTACCACACAGAAATCTGATGTACACAAAATTGGCCAGTAACAGCTTGAGTTTGTGACACTTGCCTCTACCATGTTACCATTCAAAGAACGTTTCCCCTCAATCATTTTACTGAGTAACACTCAGTGTAGACTAACTGCATAAATCTCACTGCTTTCACTCATCCAAACAGCAACTAAGCACATAAGAAAAGTTCTCATAGTGGTGTAAGTCTGTAATCACTTGTGGCAAAAGATATATACATACATATACTCACTCTTCTCAGTAGGTTTTTGTTATCACCAAGACCATTAACATGAAGCTTTCCACATGAGCAGTAGCTCAGTGAAATATTACTGCCACTTCAAATGCTTTCTGTATAATATCAAATACCACCAAGATATTTAATCAGATTGATTATCTGAGGCTGAAACAAACAACTTGCAGCAGTGACAGTCAAAATCATTATATTAGATGTGGGGAAGGACAAATGAAGGCCTGCACTGATCCACTGCCAGAGAACACTACATTTTCTATCTGCCTCTACCTTAAAAATCAAGAGACTGAGGAAAAAGAAAAAGTTATGTTAAGATATGTATGACATTACGGCTAATTCACAGATGAAGAACAAGACTGCAACTACCAGTAGTAATTTTAATTTTGTACAATGAAAGTATCCATATTTTGCATATTTAACCTGAATTTCTCAGTATATGGACTTTTTCACACTTTTCTATAAAGAAAGGGAATTGTAAATTTTAAACACCCATATACACTTCAGAAGATTACATTAATATTGTACATTTTTTTCAACAGATTTTGAAGCATATAAGACAGTGTCTTCCTATAACTTATCTTCTGATTTTTAACATAAGAAGTCTTAAACCTCATAATCCCTCTGCTGCATGAAAAGGTGTTTCAATCCCCAGCTGACAAGCAGAGAGTAAGGAGCATAGAAATTTAGCTTGACAAACATGCACTTGATCAACTCTGTGTCCTCAGCCATCCATAATTTTGCTCTCCCATAATGATTTTCTGATGCCACATGAGGGCTGTCAACAGGTAAGGTCCTTCTTTCACTAACAGGATGACACTCATATACCTGATGATGTAATTTCTTATACCCTGTAGAAGCACAGTTCCTTTGAGGCAGCGGAAGAAAGGGGCAAACACACACACATTATCCCACAAACGCACATAAATGTGTTTTATCTCAGTCATGATCACATGGGTTTCACTTCCTTCAGAAACCAGACTAAAAACGACAAAGGTAGGGAAGATACATAAATACACAACTATCAGATTCATTTATTCTCGCACCTTTTTATCTCTCTCCTGCTCACTTCCTCAATAATTTTTGGTAAGCCTTCCCTGTTACATTGTACCAATCACCAAAGAGAAGCTTGGGAAACATTCCGGCATCCATGTAATTCTTGTAAAAACACTAGGAAGTATAATCCTCTCTAAACAAGGATCCTAGGGAAATAGGGAAGCAGTATCTTGGCTTTTTACCAACCATTTCACAGCAAAGGTAATTAGTAAGTTACATACCATTGGAAGCAAAACCAGCACAAATCCAGCTTCCCTCACTGCTTGCTCTCTTCTAATGATGCCAAGATCGTGACATGCTTACTTAACATGGTTATTGTTTCCAGTTTCAAACCCTTATACTTAATTAAGTTTCAGCTCTAGCTGATCTGTCTTAAACAGCCAAACAAACCAAAAATACTCCAACTCCATTACCTCACCTTTTCCCCCCCTCCTTATAGCAACAATGCATCAGAAACACTTCAGAAGGATTTAGTTTGTGTTGAATGGCTAGGATTTGGTAAGTGCATGGGATAAGCTACTTTTGAAATAAATTACACAGCATAACATATGTTGCAGTAACAGTAAGCACTCAATTCTGGTCAGTCTTTTCATATCAAGAGAACACTATGTATCAGGAGTAAAAGTCTGGACAGAAGTCATCTGAAAAAACAACCAGATGAGTAATAAGTTGTGTTTCATGCATATTAGGTACAGTCTTCCATCACCTGACAAATTGGAAGAGCTGCCCCTCTTTCTCTTGCACAAAAAGCTATTGCCTTTTGGGATCAAAAAGTACCAGACATTTTTGCAGATGCTTTCAAAGTTTTACATAATACATAATCACACATGCCTATGCACACATACACCCCCATGCTAAAGGAATTCCATGATTTCCATTCAAACGCTGAAAAGGTTCGGAAGAGCTGGAAAGATTGAGACAGTGATCAATCAGCATCTCAATACTCCTTTCAAGAACCAACAGGAAATCATAACTAATGAAAAATTCCAAATACTATTAATACAGGAAAACATGTCCAGCTTTGACAACCAATGCAGTCATGGAATAAACACTTCCATCTTCAGTAGCTGCTAAAACAAACACTCTTTTACAGGCTTTGACAGAGAACAGAATTCATTTCCCCTTTACAGCTGCAGTGTTTCAAAGTCAGTTAAACATCAATGTGACAGCCTTACTTGCGAGAGCTCAGACATTTACTATATTATCTTAGCTGGACATGAGCAGAAAGCAGAGACTGTGAAGGCAAAGAAGGTAGGGGGGAGAGAGGGAAATCAAGATTGTTTTTCTTAAACACCTTATGAAGTGTTCATCTTAGTTTTTGCCAGAGAGTTATTTTTCTTGTTCATTTATTCTGTATTTAAGGACCTGGCTAATGCAAACACAGCACAGTTCTGGAAGGCAAAAAGTTCACTAGGATGGAGCCTGTTTGCACAGATATTACTGAGCTACCAACTTCTCACTCTGTGATAGTCTGCTTCTACAAATGAAACCCAGTCCACTGAGCTATTACCAATGCTTACAAATTAAACTATCTTATTTGCTGCTAGTCATCACCCTACTGATTTTCTCATTAATACCTAGAAGACACACAGTTTAGTCTCTTACCCTAATTTCTGCCATTGACTTTCCTGTACAACCCCTACCTCACAAGACCATTGTGAATCTCAATATATATTAATTTCACACAGAGCAACAAGCATGCTAAGTACTTAATAGTAAGCAGTTAGGAATATTGGCCAGATGTCAAGCCAACCCTAACAATGGCACAGGCCACTAAATTGAGGATCATGAACAAGGATTAGACACTAAATAACTATAGTAGCCATTTGCAAATTGAGGTTCTGTGGAAACCTGGCTGCTCACATGATTATGGTCCTGTCTACTTCCAGGTGTTCAATTACATTAAATGAAATTAAAAATACATCAATACATGTTCTTACTACTGGTTTCACATGAAAGCAGTTGTTGCCATTGGGAGAAATGCTGTGATCACAAAGAGAAAATGCCTTATGAATTAAGTACACAAATGGTTTGCTGAGTGACTAGTTCTTTCATGACAAATTATACCTACAATACTGAAAAAGTTTCCCATTTGGATTGTGAACATATTTATTCACTTCTCTGTGCATGCTATAAGCAAGCTTGAAAAAAAAAAATCAGCATTCCTTCTTTTATTCTTAGTGGTGTTTCGTACCATAAATACTGGAGAAAAGGCACGTCTGAATTACAGCTTAAACTACAGATCTACTGTGAAAAAATAACATAGAAAACAGTAGCTAGCAAAAACAAAACACTGGCACGTGAAACACTCTGTGTAAATTATGTTATTACGTAGTATTGTTTTTTTCTTCTTTGAGCCAAGTTGGAATTTTAGAGAAAGTCTGAGGATTTGTGGCCATATCATTTGGCAAAACATGTAACCTTATATTCAGGAAATCTCCAAATCTCAGCTAATCAGTTTGAGCACCTTTTGTCTTCTGAAGGGTCACTTCACAGTTAAGGGGAAGACAAATCAAGATGGATTTCATCTCTGTCAATAATAAAATCACTCTTCTTCACTCTTCACAGGAGCCCCAATCTGAGGATTTCTATTTCACGGTAATGCTTAGAAGTTTCTGTCTGGCCATTGACTGACTCCGTATACTTCCCTAAGACACTTCAGTTAATATTTCCCCCTAGGAAAAACAAGAGAAGCAAATAAAACACTCCCTAACAAGCTCTTTTGCCTGTGCTTCTCTAAGCCACCCTCTTCCCCAAAAGCTCAAATGAGTGACCTCCAGGGAATGCTGCCCAAGCCAGACTCAGGAGACGAGCTGGCCTGCAGCTCTGCCTACCACAGAGAGATGGTGTGTTTCCATTTAACCACTTACTTGTTAAATCTTAGTGTTTGGAAGATTGCAGAGGTTTTTCAGTGCTGTGCTGCTGCATTCTCCTTGCTCCAGCACCACTATTTTTAGTAGCCAGCAAATGGGTGGCTGCAGGACCTCTCCTATCACCAGAAAGCTATCCAGCTTGAAGTGGACAAGCAGCCCAGCTCATGCATGCTAGCAATTCTTCAGATAGAGGCTTGCAAGCCCAGCCCTGCCTGCTTCTGCTGCAACTAGCACTTCATTACCTCCATTTTAATGCAGCAGACAGGTCTGTCTTTTCCTTTTGTAAACAAACCTCTGATCAAAATACTGTAAAATAAATGTGCGTCCCTTCTCTCTTTAAAAATCTTATTGCGCTATGTTAGTTACATATGTGTCAGCTCCTGGAGAGCACAAAAAAACTTTCATATCCTAAAAACATTCCCTTTCCCTGCATGTGTACAAAACTGATGACTGTGCTATTTTACTTAGTATTTCCTCCCAAAATTGCAAATCCTCAGACTTGGTCAAGACTTTAATTTCCATATCAATTACCAACTTCAGAAACATGACACGATACATTGAAATTCAATTTAAATTTGATTTCAAATTGATACATATCAAACAGCACCATAACAAATATCGTTGCATTAATTTAAAAAAGGAACAAAAAATTCTCAGAAGCAACAGTAAGAAAATTCTGTTAAATATGCAATTCAAATTATGTATAGACCCAGTTACTCAAATCAGAAATCTTAAGTGAAATACAAGCACGTGGTGTGTGGCAGGTTGGCAATGGAAAGTTCTGTAGGACAGGCTACACTCAGAACAGTGCTGGAGCTGAGCCCACGACTCATGTCAAAACTGATGGCAAGAAGTCTTGTGAATTTTCTCAGTATAAGCAATGCACACTGCACAGCTTGTCTCCATTCAATACTCCACATCATTAAAAATGATCCATTATGCTAAGCTTTTCATTGTCTTAATTTATATCCTATGACATCACAAACTATAGATATTTTTTAAAAATTCAGTTTAACCTGTAAGATAGAGAAATAAGCAATCTGCTGCAAAAATACTAGTTTTGTTATATGGCTTTTAAAGGTGAAGTGTGGCTAAAAAAAATGTAACAGCAACATGGAACAAATTTCCAATATAAAATAGTGAAAAGTAAAATGTTAGAGCAAATTAATTTTTGGCTGAAATCCCCCTGCTTTTAATCCACCAAATTCAATTTACTAAATAACTGCCAAATATTCCCTTCATGTATGACACAGCATAAAACGGTTGAGTACTTGTATTTCAGTAATTTGCAAATTAATTTTAAATGTTTTGGCAGGATAAAGTTGACATGCATATACTTGCAAAATATACAAGTTGCTTCTTTACCTACTTATAAAAAGCAGAACTCCCTTCAGTTCCAGTCACATGAATTTAATTTCATAATCAATTTTATTTTGAAAAAAATACTGATTCTTCCTGTTGGGGCACAAAACATTCATGAAAACAGAAGAAACACAAAATAAAAACTTCTCCATGTGTGAATAACACTGAAGACAAAACAAATAGTAAAGCCCTAACCCCAACTCCTCCTCAGTTAAAAAAGACATTTCCCCCTTATCCCTCAATTATATTAATCTCCAATTACAAAGGTGATGGTCAGTTAAAAAAAAAAAAACAAAAATAAAACAAGCCAACCCAAAAAATCCCGCCAAAAAAACCTCACCATCCTACAATTTCAACCTTAATCTAGAACTTAAAAATAAGTCCCATTCACACAAGGCCTTAGTCATCAGGTCACAATCCTAATTTAAAACAACAAATTTTCCCTTTTGGTTCCATTATAAGGTGATAGCTGGCACCTCTAGTAATTTAAAGACATCCCATTTTCCTTGAGGTTAACCGGACAGCAAATCAAATAATCCCAGAGAGGATTCAGAGCAGGCTTGACCCATTACTGAAGTGTTAAATTAGAATTTCAAAGAGTAACTCCATAGTCACCCTTCACAGGGATAATTTTTAATTCTTCTCCTGTGAAATGTGAAGTTAAGTCAATACTTGGTGTTTTATCTCATAACAAAAGCAGACAAAAATACTGCTAATTCAAAACAATCTAAGTTGATTCTTGTTTAATAAAATAGCAAAAGGCCACTGCTTCAATGTTTTAATAGGCAGGTTCTCTCTAGCATTTTTTTACAATTTCAGTATTAATTCACATTGGTAGAGAGAAACAGGCATTTTATTTACATTTTATGAAACTAAATACATAAATATATTTATTTTCTCAACACAATCCACAAATGTCAATGAATCTGAACTCTGCATATAGAGAAAATAATGACAATTGACCCCATTTCACAGCTAAGAAAATGAGGAACTTCAGCTCAAATGATTTTTTTTGTACACTTCTGGCACTGAAGAATAAGCCCCTGGCTCTCTAGTACAAGGTCTAGCTCCATCCCTGTTGTTACCTGTGCAAGTTCATTCCCATGGGTATAATTATGGGGAAATTTCAATCACATGCAGGGGCAAATATTCCAAGTTCCCAAATTCTAAAAAACGTTCCTGCCACCTTATGTAAACTATTGGTTGACTAAAAAAATAAACAAAAAAAAAAGTTGTCTAAGGCAACAATATGTTCAATTTTTGTCACTGATCCTAAGCCAGGCTAAATAAATCATTTTAGCTGCCTGTTCAACACAACAGCAGAAGCTTAGCACAGCAAGAGCCACAGAACCTGTCACAGGCATGGCATAAGAGTGGCTGGTATCACCTGGTATCCTAAACAAACCAACAAGACAGAACTAAAAACTGATACTGCAACCAGTACAAATCACAATACAGAAGAGCACACACACAAAAACCCCACACATTTTTAATTATTAAAATATACAGTAAAAATTCTCATGTTGTTGCAGATATGCATCATCAGAGAAAACCATCTTACATTAATTTATTCTCCTCCTCAAGACATAGTCTGTGTAAAAAAATATCAGTTCCCTTTTAGTGACTTCCTTCCCTGACAGTGGTAAGCAAAATCAGTTAAAAACCAATAAAACACAATGTTGTCTTTACATTCAGCTAATGCAAGTGAAATATTAGCAGAAGCAGGTTTGACCCAATATTGGATTTTACATTTTCATCTTTCCTGTACTGCCAGTTAGCTCAAACTTTCTGCAAGAAACCTTATTTCCCTTCTCAGAATCTTGTCTCTTAAAAAAAGTCCCTACTCCCCCGAGGAAATTCTTAGGGCAGGTTCACAGTCATCCTTCCTCAGCTTCCGCAATACAACTTGAGTAAAAATTATTTACACAAGTGTAACAGAACTGGGTACAGCTCATTTATGAAGAAGTAACCACTATGCTTAAACAGCAGTATTTCCACAAAATCAGAACAGTGAGAACAGTCTCCAAATCATGTCAGCAGCAAGAAAAGTTACAGAATATGGCCCTTCCCACCAAAACACCAAGTACTCCCTAGTGGGTTTAAATTTTTAAGAGTTCAATTCTACCACTGCCGGCCACTTTATATATAGTTCACATTTTTACTTCTCAATTTCTCTCAGATATCTAAATAGGTCTCATTTTGATCTTTTCAGGTTTTCAAAAATTCATCAGTTTTACACGAGGAAATATCTCACACTGACCTTAGCAATAAATTTGGAAAGAAAAGATGGCATATGCAGTGGCAACCATGTGAAACTTTAATTGTATTACGTCTTTGTAGTCAAATGCATCCATTTAATTACGGACAACGATACATCTGATACAAGGAGCAGAGCTGTGCCTGTAATGAATTTTTGATTTCAGCCACTGAACAGGAAAAACACATATTTTAAAACTGTTACAAGTTGTGCAAATAGTCAATTCACCAGGAAAAAAATGTCCTTGTTTCAGATAGCTTACTTCATGTCGAAGTAGGGTAAGCTATTCAAAGCATTAAGAACATCCACAAGGGGATGTAATTGCTAAATATATCTGTGAATGTATACCTTAGCTTCCTTTGCAGTACCTTGTCGGAGAAGAAAACCTTATGGGTAGCAGATAAATAAATTACATCTATAAAAGTAGGCAAGAGAAGAAACTACTGTCCTTTACTGTAGGACACACGAAACAGACAGCATGCTCACCTCCGATGTAGGAAAATCACTTCTCTGACAATGTATTTACACACCAATAAAAAAGCAGAGCTATTCCAGAGGCAGCAAGCTCTGCTCAGGAACACTGAGCAGCCCAAACACAGCAGCCACCTCCTAGGAGGCAGGAGAGCCAAGAGCAAACCTCTGCCCTGAAGCAGGAGCAGTGCGATGCCCTCCCCCATCTGGTTGTGCACCCACACCCCAGTGTTCAGAAGGTGGGGGCATGCTGCTATCCACCCTGCAGCCTCTCCCTGCTTCAGCAAAGATGGGTGTATCCCCAGGGTGCAGGCACAGCTCCCACAGTCATCCCAGGTGAAGTGGGTGACACTCTCGGCCACAGCTGTAAAACACGGGCAACCTGCCCGTCCCCAGCTTGGCACGATGGGGAGAGGCAGGGCCACCCTGGGCCCAGGAGCAGCCAGGGAATGAGACCGGAGGCCAGGAAGCAGGGAGCCATGTGACCCATCAGCTGTCCCTCTGCCCAGGGCACAGGCTGTGCCACTGAGATGGTGGCCCTGCAACAGCCTTCTCCTTGCACCCTGCAGCAGCTCCCACTCAGACCTGTACCCGTGGCCACACAGGTGGCTTCCCTGTGGCTTACTGACTGTTGAGTCTTGCTGTGACTCTAGCCTTGAAATCCAGAACTTTTCATTTCAGAATTTCCTAAGTGAGCCATTATAACATTTCTGATTAGCAGGGACTTTTCCCCCCTTCCTCAATGAAGCTGCTTATGAAATTCCAGCCAATTCATTAAGCTAGCCAAAAATAAATTTTCAGTAAGCGACTCCCCCTCAAAATACACACACACAAGTAAGCCTAACTCCCTAAAAAGAGTCTCACAACCATGGATCAAGTTGTTCTGACAGAAAACATGGGACTATCCCAAAGCTTTACGAGACTGTATCAGAAGACCACAAAACAGTTTTCCTGGAAGCTGGGGGCGGAAGGAAATAGCTCAGAAACCAAGTGATGAAGCAAATAAAAGGACGAGTAAGTAAGAGGCAACTTGGGTAACTACTGTTACTGGAATCAAGTTCAGCAGCAGCAGGCTGTTAGGGTATTCTTTCCTCTTTAAGTGCCCACAGTACCTAAAACAGGACCAGAGTATGCATGGTACCATGCCTGTATTCAAAAACAAATATACACTATTGTGAAACATATGTGCTATATACAAAGCATATTTGGCACTAACCAACTAAGGCTGAAAAATCAGTACAACAAATCTACTTAACCATTTAGGTTGTGGCACATAGCCTGTGGCCTATAGTAGTGGTGGTAGCATGGTTGTGGTCTGACAGTGGTGAAACAGCAAGTGATAGCTCATGTAAGATGGCCTGGTTTGGGTTAGTTTGGGTTTGGGTTGGTTTTTTTTTTTTTGCTTCTTTGTAGATTTGTATTGAGTATGTTTTAAGCGTGGCAACAATAGTGTTATTCAATTTGACTTGTCGGTATTTGTTCCTCAAATATTTCAATGTTGATGTAGCGGGTTGACTGTGGTCTGATGCCAGACACCCACCAAAGACCTCTCTCTTACTCCTTTCTGCAGATGGACAGGGGAAAGAAAGTATAACGACGAGTTCACGAGCTAAGGACTGGGAAGGATCACTCATCAAACACCATCACGGGCAAAATCAGTTAGAATCAGAGATATTAACTGAATTTATTGCTAACAAAATCAGAGAAGGATAATGAGAAGAAAAATAAAACCTTATAAACACCTTCTCCTCACCCCTCCTTCCTTCCCAGCTCTGCCTTCTCCCCCATCAGTGCAGGAAGAGAGGGAATGGGGTTATGGTCAGGTCATCACCCTTTGTCTCTGCCACTACTTAGGGACAGGAATCCTTCCCCTGCTCCGACATGGGGTCTCTCCCACGGGAGACAGTTCTCCACGAATTTCTCTAAAATTAATCCATCTCAGAAGCAACAGTTCTCCACAAACTGCTGCAATCTGAGTCCATCCTGTGGGCAAGTCTTCCCCAAACTGCTGCAGTGTAGGTCACTCTTCCATGGGGTGCAGTCCTTCAAGGACAGGCTGTTCCCCTGTGAGTCCTCCACAGGGTCACATGTCCTACCAAAAACCTGCTCTAGCATGGGCTCCTCTCTCCATAGGTCTACAGGTCCCTGCCAGGACCTTGCTCCAGCATGGGCCTCCCAAAGGCTCACAGCCTCCTCTCAGGCACCCACCTGCTCCAGTGTGGGGCTCCTGCACAGGCTGCAGGCTGATCTCTGCATCCCCATGGATCTCCATGGGCTGCAGGGGCACAGCTGCTTCACCATGGCCATCACCACGGGCTGCAGAGGAATCCCAGCTCTGGTGCCTGGAGCACCTCCTGCCCTCTTTCTTCACTGACCTTGGTGTCTGCATACTTGTTCCTCTCACAAATTCCCACTGTGCTCTTCTCTGCCCGCAATTACAACTGTGCAAGGATTTTTTTTTTTTTTCTTTTTAAATGTTATCTCAGAGGCATTACCACCATTCCTAGTTGGCCCAGCCTTGACCAGCAGCACATCTGTCTTTGGCACTGCCAGGGACTGGCTCTGCTGGACAAGGAGGAAGCTTCTGGAAGCTTCTCAAGAACTCTACCCGTTACCCAAGCCTGGCCATGCAAACCCAATACAGCTGACCAAGAGCCTAGAACTTTGATATTGACAGAAGAGCAAGCTCATGAGGAAGGAAAGACTAAAATCACAGTCAGGGACAAGGAATATTTGAAAGATTAGTAGTCATGCATCAAGCTCCACGTATCATCAGCTGCAGATAAACCCTATTCCACCACAGGATACATTCTGGAAGTTACATACAGTAACTCCAGACAGAAAAAGTTTTACATGAGTCTGTTCAGCAGGACTAAGCAATAAAAACGCAGTTAACCAGGATCTGTGAAGAGAAGCCAAGCAAAAAACCACAACTGAAAACTGAAAGGCCATAAAAATTAACCCAAGTGAAATTTCATGTGTTGGCCGCCTACTTTTAGAGAAATGTTGATGGTTTTATCCAATTTTAAAATACTGAACTGTGTCACCACACAGTAGTTTCAGGCTCATGACCTGAAGAAAGAAATGTAGGGGATATCTCACTCTCTTAAAGCAGTAAAATAGGTACCTAAAGATTGAAGGACAAAGGAATCCAAGGCAAAAAGTGATCTTCAATTCAATATGTTACTTGTTGAGAACATTCAAATATAAGCTAAGAAAAACATGCTGAAAAAAACGTGAATAGAAACATTTTAATCCCTCCTGACACTACTACAGCTTCCCTCAAGGAAAAACCAAATTGCAATATCTACTATAAAACTAATTCTTTTCTCTGTTCTAATTTTAAATATTCCTAGTTTGCCTATTGTCATTTTGAAAGATACAGAGTTGGTGTACAGAGAACACCGTAGTTTATTAATTTGGGATTACTGAAGGAAGAAAAGTACTGATAATGAAAAAAAGACAAGAATCTGGACCACAAAAAAAGATGTTTTAATAGGAGAACAGAGCATATTCTTCATTTATCATGGCCACAGTTGCAAACAGAGTTTTAGCAACACATTTACACACTGGCAAATATTGTGTACAGAAGAGTGTCGGTACCCTTTTTTGGTTGTGGTGAGATGACTAGAGGAGGTTTCTGTAACATATTTCAATAGTTAGAGCCCTGCACAATGATACTGTAATACTCACCAATATTTCTAAATCATTTGCATAATACTGAACTTCTGTGACTTATCCAGGATTTTTCATCTGAATTTTTCAACATCCGAAGTTTGTTTTAAAAAGAATCCTGTAACTTTTTGCCAGTCCCATTAATATAAAAGCAAATTAATCAGCGAGAAACGCATTGTACAACACTTTATATTATAATCATCTACAAATTTCCTTACCATTACAACAGATGGGTCTTCTGAGCCTAACAATGTGGCATTAGAAAAAATCACCCACTTTAATGTACACAAATATCCATGAACCTCAAAGTATTGTACTAAAATGCTGTCAAATAAACAGACTACTGGAATTCAATTTCCAGAAAGCCAAGGCAAAATCTACTGGGCTCCATCTGAAACATCAATGTCATTTTCAAGCCCTGTATTTAATTAATACTATTTACTGTCAAGAGCCAAGCTGTGTAAATATTTCACTCTTCCCAATTCAGGGACTAAAGGCAGGCCCAGAGGAAAATCTGCCCAAGTAAATGCATCTCATCTTCTTTGATGATGCAAGTGCTCAGTTGTCCTGTTCTTGACCCCTCTAGAATTCCTAGGCTCCAATACTGGTGATACAATGTCATCAATCTATATATAAAATACACATTGATTTTCCACAGATGATAATGACAGCTATTTCTTCTGCTAATGCTAATACAGTATAACTTTGTCCATATAAAAAGGTTCCTATCAAGGTAAGAAATGAAAAATCTTAGCAAAGTCCATTACGAAGTCAAACCCAATATTTAAGAAGTGAATAAAATCAAGTTAGCAATCCCATTTCCTAAATATTTTTTATTTATCTCACTGAAACTGCAATGTTCAAAATAATCTTCCAGGATATAACTACATACAAAAGGCAAGCTTCAATCAATTGAATGAGCATTTTCAACAGTCCTGGGTATATATTAAGTTTGGTTCCATCAATGCAGTAAAAAGTTCACTGACAGAGCACTCCATTTAAATCCGTTTACAGCAGGTAATGAGTTTTACATATATAAGACTAGTTTAATCCAGCTTTACAATGAATTTGAACATTGTGGCCTCAAAACTACAAAAGTATTTTAAAAGTACTTTCATTACTAACAAACCTAGTTCTGGTGGTTGCAACCATAAGATTTCTCCCTACAGTACTCTAGATTTTCATAAAATGTAAAGGAAAGAAATGCAATATACTACATTTGTGTAATTTTCAACTTTTCCACAAAATAATGTTTTCCATAAACTCCCAGTTCCAATTTTAGGAGAAAAAAGCTTTTAGGGTGCCATTGTATAAATCTCAATAGATGCTCATTTCCTGAAACTTCAGTTCTCATCCTACCACCCACACAGAACTTCACTCTCAGATTAGGAGTATCATTTTAACGCTGATTACATTAAATTCACCATAATCAAGCATCCACTTTTACAAGCATCTCCACAGGCAATTCATGTTAACTAATGTCACTACTGAACAGCAGTGACTGAACACGGAATAATCTTATCACATTTCATGCAAAACACAACTCCCCAGTTTTGAGGTCTAGCAATGAAAACACATTCCCTTTATTTATCCCAAACCAATTCAACTTAGATTAAGTATCCCTCACAGAGAAGACCAGATTCATTAAAGATTACACATATCTATGTTTTATTTCAGCTTCTGTGGGAACTAGGGTGCTCTGAACTGACTCCAGAGTTCTAGGTAAGCACCATTCCAGCCCTGGTTCACAAGCTCACCGAAGTGAGCTCTGCCTTATTCAGGTTTGATACTTGGAATCTACTGTAAGTTCCTCATTTGCATCCTGAAATTAATACCCAAGGCTCTTAAAACTTGTTTTGATATAAGGTAGTTTATTTTCAGTGTTGCACTTTATTTTCTGACAGCATTCCCTTTACACAAACATGTATGAGGAGAACACAGTCAAAAATGAGACATTTGTCAGAATTTTCTACATCTACTACAGCTATAAACAACAAGCACTATAACTCAGAATGAACAGACACACAAATATTTTCTATCACACTTGACACTAACTACAACACAAACAACAATGAAATCACTACAAAGTTAGATGGAAACAGACTCTCCAGATCAAGAGTGACAGAAAACTGAGATTTCTCTAATGTATGTTCTTTTTGCTGAGAAATATTCCTTACAAAGCAAAACACTTCATGAAAAAAAGGAGAGAGAGATTAAAAAAATGTTTCCTGACTGGTAACTTTTAGATTGCAAATTAAAACAGATTTTTTTATCTGTTTGGGTTTTTTGCAAGTCTAAACTTATCATCATCCTAATTGCATCCCCTTTTTTGTTAGCACACAGCAGCTACTTCCCACTACCTCAACTAACATGAAAAATAGACCAAATAAGCTTTAACTAGTAGTTTCATTTTCCAAAAAACTTAATACAGTGGTAGACAAGCTGAATGTGCACAATTTCAGTCAGAGTCGTGGTACAGTCTCACAACATGCAGTCAAAACCAACATCTATAATTCCACAAGCAACACTAGTCAAAAGCCAAGGCCAGGATTTCTTAAATAACACTCCAACTGTTGTATCCTTCCAACACTAGTGTAATTCCAGATGGGTGGTTAAAATAAACACCTACAGCTCTTTGATCTTTCAACAGAGAAGGTGAACGTGCAAATATGTCAAATAATAGGACTGAAGCCCTGGACACTCAAAAATCAATAGAAATATTTACAAGGATTCAATGGAACCAAAATTTTAAATTATTCCTCGGCTTATGGAACCTACTTTTGCTGAACTGCCTATAATAAGAATACAAAGATAACCACACACTTTAAAGCAAAAGGATATTTTGAGTGAAAACTAGCTCCCTGCTTCATCCTTGCTCTATAAATCCTTTCACGACACCCATTTTTTACAGTGGTTTATTCCTCAATGTCATCACCATAGACTTCATATACAAATATTCATGTCTTATTTGCTCTTGCTAAAGGTTTTGAACTTCCTAAACACAGCAGCTGTGATTTGGTCAGCATCTACAAACTTACCAGGTTATTTTCTATCAGTGTATCAACCAAATCTATGGTTTTGGTGCAGAATGTAGCAACACTAAGGAAAAGAAAGGGTTTTTTCCCTCCACATAAATTAATTAGGAAAAAACCACAAGCGATTATATGGAAATTGCTTTTTATTTTAATATTTCCCTAATGCATTCAGGTTTTTAATCAAAAATTGAAATTGAGACAACTGAAAACAAACATATGATCAACTTGACAACAAAATTTCATGTTCTCTATAGAGAATCCTGGCAGTGACATTTTTCTCTTTATTACGCACACCTAACTCATTCTGAGTGCTATTGAGTAGGAAAACAATATTTTAGAGTCTTTGCATTTTTTTTAAACAATTTGCTTAAATGATTACAAAAGCGGATCATTATTGAGAAGACCTGCACATTATGATTATGCAGTCCAGGTATGCAGTGAAAAGAAATAATAATTAATATGGTGTAAGCAATAAGTGTAAATAAGTAATAACATCTCTGTGGCTAAGCATTTTCAAGTTAATATAAACCAAAACAAATTGTTAACCAGAATTATAAACTTAATTGAATAGAATGAACTCCAGAGTGTTTTATCTGAACTGAAAAGGGAAAAGACAGAAAAAAGGCACTGGAAAACTGCTTAATCTGTTTTCTCATTCACTGATGCTAAAAAATTAGGAAAGTTTAAAGAAGAGCATTGTTAGTTTGCAAAAACTGCTGAATATAATTAACAAAAGAGGAAATGATACCTGATGCAGACATACATAATTTTACCCATATTTGGTTGGCATTTTATAAACAGCCATCCCCCAAACAACTAAAAACTCCTTCAGCAGGCTCATTTCCCACCTCTATATTTAGTGTACAAGCCCTCAAAAATACATATTTCTGACCTTAATAAGTCACTCTATGTGTTAAAAGACAACATTTATTCATGAGTACACTGAAAAGGTTCTCACATAAAATCTCAAATGCATATTTGTTGTAAAAGATTTATACCAAGTGAATATACTGCTATATCAAACATACCTAAAATAAAACCACAGCATTTATATTCTACTTTCTTTCACTGCACTACCAAACTATTATTAGTCTGCATTTAAACAATCCGCAGGGGTCTCTTTTTCTAATTCTCAGTGGTATTATCCCTTCTTGAGAGCAGAGTTAAACAGGCACAGCACTGCCTGATGGAGTCATCAGACAGTAATTCTTGAGCAACAAGCAGTTTAAGTCATCAGTGTCATTACACCAATTTCAACCTTCAATTTAAGTAATTTATTAGTGCACAGGGTTGGATGGAAAAGCTTGTATTATTTCATATTCAACCTTTGCCATAAGACAGACCATATCTGAAAAATGTCAATTCCTTGGTTACAGTACAAAATATCAAACAAATGTAATGAGAAAGGCTGAAGGGATCAACATGTGATATTCTTTCTCAGCAGAAAGTCCCACTCCTGGTCCTGACACCAAAGCAAGGACCCTCTGCTTCCATAACCAGTCTCACTATTATTTTCAAAGTTTCTAAAATGTTAGTATTTCCACTCAGTGTGTAGTATCACACATTACTTAAAAGCAAGGTTTGTTCTGCTGTAGCCACACAATCAATTTAAGACATCTTGCATCAAATTGCCCAGTGAAGAAGATAAAAGTGCAACACAATCCAATTAAATGCAATAGGATATAGACAACTCACCAAGACTCGGCGATGCAGACAATGATTTCTAGGGGCTGTGTATGCAGGAGGCCTCACTACTCAGATACATCTCAAGCATGCTAGGAACAAATTTGAGAGAAAAATATTAGTCTTCCTTTTTTGGAGATGGGCATAGAAGAAAAAAATACGACGTTTAGCACATTGCCGTTTTAAGCATAACACCACGAGGGAAACACAAACTCTGCAGAGCATTATCTGCTTTTCCAGACATAACTACAACCCCCTTCCAGTTGCACAATCACTCCAGTCACACAACTTCCTTTCTACCTGCTGCCTACTGCAAATTCACAGTGATAGCAGCTAAAGTGTTTACATTAACTTACACAGTACACAGTCTCTATTTTCACTAAAGAATCTGTGAGAACTCTGAAAGTCCTTGGTTCCTTTTTTGGCTGACTGCTTGATTTGATAGCACATTAGTTTCAAATCTCTAAAAAGGAGAAACTGCTGTTCTTTCAACCATGATTGTAAGTTGCATGTACAGAAGGGTGTTTCTTCTCTCAGCCTCTACTTACGATACTCCTGACCCAAGTGACAAGCATCAGTGAACAGAAAGCCTTTCACTTGTATGGAGTCCCATAAAGCAGCAAAGAGTCCCAGAGAACGGAGGCCATACATTGCACAGCAAAACAATTTCTTCAAGGGAGGAGGAGTGTGGCCACTGTCCACACAAATATCATACCTGGATTTCTGTTTGTAGGTCAAATAGCACTTTGTGTCAAATATATCCAAGCAAACTACCAAAGAAGTGTTTTCTACTTTCCTATTCTGACAAATAAAAAGGCAGAACATAAAGCAAATGAGAACACAAATACAACGACAGATACACTACAAGAGCCATCAGAAAAAAAGAAACAAAAAAACCCCCACACACTAATTATGCTTCAAGAGTAACAGAATTTAAAATCAACCTCTTTCTTTGTCATTTCTGCCATCTTACAGAAACCTTCTTCAAACAAACTCTGCGTAAGTTCTTTCAGTCACAGACAGGATACCACTACAGTAACAGACTATTTAGGGGCACCACTAACAAAGAAGTATTCTTATATAAGATAATACATACAGAAGATAAGACTACATTATTTCCTCAGGAATGTCCAAAAAGCACACCATCTCTGTGGATCACAAACTCAGGGCTTTGAGTGGGTTCTAGTTGACAGAAAAAATCATCTTGTCTTGGAATAAAATCTTAAGTAAGGTACTAGATCTTTTGGCAGTTTAGAGAGACACCAAAGAGAAGTCGTAGTCTCAGCAGGAGATCGGGGCTGCAGCCCCAGCCCACAGTGGGGAGACCTTTTCCCCTGAGGAGCAGCAAACAGGACACTGCCTGTGCAAGCAGGAGCATTTCCCACTCATCTCCTGTGTTTTACTTGCTGTGCATCAGTGAATGAGTACTCTTCTACCATTTTGTTTCTGGACAACCAATGTGGCAGCTCACTTGTATTTTCCTGCTCTTTTTCCCTATTTTTGCATCCCACCTCCTGGTCTCTGTGGCCTCCAATACAGCCACTAAAGGAGTCTGTACACAAGTCACGGGGCTCCTGACCATTACAGTAGTGTCCACAAGGCCCCACTGGAAAGGACAAGCTTTGCTGATGTTCATTTGTTCTATTCATAAAACATTTAATAATGATATTGTCTGAACAAAAAGACAATGCATTATAGCTTCACAATGGAAGCACTACCTTTGAAACACAAGAACATGACTAATGAGATCTTCCTTCCCAAAAAACCCTCTTGAATTATAGAGCCACAGGCAACAGGGCTCATGTACCTGAAGAGATGTATTATCTAGTATATTTCTGATACATTTCTCTAACTAAATAAGACTGTCAGTGAAGAAAAGAAGCTATGAAGTCCAAGTTATGGACAACGAAATTATCTGTTAGTCCTCTGCCTTCCCTTCTCAAGCCCATTCTGGAGGCAGAAGAAAAAGCAAGCCAACTACCACCTGTACCTATGCAAATCTACACCCAATCCCACAAGAGTCAGGAGCTTCCTGGGATGACCCTCAGAACTCAAGGGAAACTACTCTTGCATGAAGCCAGGTCTCACGGTGGCATAACTCTCTTCACAGGGATGCACAAAGGTCCACAAGAAGAGCAGGTCACTGCCTTCATGAATTGAACAATTCACAAATTATCAACATTACCTACAATGTAAAAATGGAATTCACCACAGCCACACCTGCCATTTTCCAACACCACTATCCAACCCCCCAACCCACAAAGAGTAAAAGAAAACTGTTTTAAAGGTTAAAAACCTCAACTAAAAACAATTTATATGGAACAGAATAACACACTATCTGTCCTCTGACTTGAGAACACTTTACATCTTTATTTTCCATTCGTGCACAGTCACGTCTTTCCTTTCTGGTCTCTGTTCCAGGTACCTAAGATGCGTTTACCTCCTTGGTCCATAAAAACTTTGTTGTGAACAAAACACACAACATCAATGCTACAAACCACAGTTAAGCTGAAAGGGACTGAGAACTGCCATTTTCAGACATACTTGGAAGAGATCATCCACAGCACGCAAGCTTAGTGAGCATGGACTTGGGGAGCTTAGCAAGGCTTTTCTCATCTACATCCAGTCTTCAGGTTCCATCATTCCTAAACTAAGAAGAAAAGGAGCCACAAATGATCTCACCATCATGCAGTTATCACTAGCTTGACACGGAACTGTAGCAAGAAAATATTTTGAGGCCTCATGAAAAATTCAGTATCTTTGTTTCAAAGTAACACTTAAAAAAATCCAGCAAAACAAGCAAAAGTACATTTGCACTGCAAATGCCAACAAAAACTGCCAAGCAATTAAAATAAAAAACCTTTATGCTAGTAGAGCTACATTTTACAGCCTGTGAATTATCAACAAGTTAATCTTTTTTTGCACCCGAGGTAATGGCAACAACTCTTTTGGACTCATTTAAAGAAAACAGTACATTTCTAGCTGTAAATTTTAATTTTGGAAAAAAACACAAAGATTTAGACTGGAAGAAGAGCTTTTCTCCTTGAGAACATAATCAAAAACTGGAATTTATTTATTTATTTACATTCAATATTCCTCCACAAAGAATCTGTTTCAGAAAATGGATAAAACAGGATGAGGACATTGTTCATGTATCTTAAGACCAAGGTATAAATCTGAATGAGAATAGCAAGTGAAATTAGTTGACAATAATCACATGCATTTCTCAGAATATATAAGTAGTTGGTCAGCAAGTCCTGACAATAATTTTGAAAGAGTAAAGAGAAAGGGCTGAAGAGCTACTTTGTGAACTCAAAGCACAGTATAAGCAGAACAAACAAAAATCATTTCCTGTAGTCCAGATGACACTTAAACTCTCAGATTCACAAGTACTAAAACTTATGACCTTGGGTTTTCTTAGGGTTTAAGTTGCTTTGGGGTTTCTGGGGGTTTTTTATTAATTTCACACAGGCATGTGATGAATTTGTAAGTTCATAAATACATGCGCAATAAAAATGACAGTATATACTCTCAAATTTATTTACAGGCAGACTTTATTCTCAAGAAGTTTTCTTTTTGAATAGTTTAGTATTAGTTTAGTATCTCCTACATAATCCATGAGGTACAAATAGGTGACAAACTGCATTGTTTTTAATTGGAGTGATTTTCTTCAAAATCCATGGGCCAGGCTCATTAGAGATCAATACTGACAGCAATGAAAAACTAAATCTGTTCACACGCAGATGAATTACAGCATAGGCAGAGTAAGAGTAAAATTCCATAATAATTCTGACTTAACAAGCAAAATGTTCTCTCACTTTCCATGCCCATTCTTCAATCCCAGGCTTCTCCACTGAGGCAACCAATAAAGCAGCCAATTGTGATATGCCCACTATAAATCCTACCCAAGAGCAACAATATGTCTTACACAGCTCACTAAAAAAGCATCAAAATAGCAACCCTCAGTCAACACTACAGCAGATATATGTTCTCACTATGTCCCCTCATAGAAGCTCATGTGATCCATACTACCTAAGATTTACGGATAAATCAACACATTCAGTAGATATTTTAATTAATTTTTCACCTATACACTCTGCACTTTCATTAATCCAATTAAGGTTTCCCTGTAATGGTGACTATTCTTGCAAAATACAAGTTTTCCTTCCTAAACAGAAAATAACTTCTTGAAGTTCAAAAACAAAGAGAAAAACGTAAATAGGATTTACTGAGGACATTGCATCTTAGCTGCAAAAAGCAAATGCACATTCCAAAGAAGCTTCTGAATATCTAAATAATGGGAGCACACTCACAGAAAGAGTGAGATTTACTATCAGTTGTAACTGCTAAAATGAGAGCAAAGGAAAAATAATATCTGTCAGTAACTGTATTAATGGGAGATTGTTATGGAAGCCATTTAAGGAAATGCAAGACTTGGAATAGCATAATGATGAAGCTGCAGAAGAAAAAAAGTGCGTATTGTTAATATGTTGTGGTATAGCTTCAGACATTTAAATTAATGAACTAATTTCAAACTTCAAGATGTCAAGCACTCCAATGACGATACATTTTCCATAGGAATTGTTTCCATTATATATCCATAAAACTCTTAAATAAAATGTCCATTAGTCTTTAATTTGAATAACGTGCAATTTCCACAGAAAAGGACTGAAAAATCATAAACAGCTACAAAACGCAGTGCAGCAAATCTACCACATTCAAGATCTATTTTTCAAACTATTCATCAACTCAAAATAATTGTATAAAATCAGCAAAAGTATTCCAGATGCTCAGGAGAGGAAAGCTGTTGTAGGTAATAGGTAAATGCAGGACTGAATGAAAGAAAATTAATTTCTTCCACTCATTTTTCCATCATACAAATGCTATTTCTGAATACTCACAACACTGACAAAATTGCTTCGTCTTAAAACTGTCTAAAAAATTCCCTGGCTTTTTTGTGGGGCATTTTTGTTTGTTTTTTTTGTTTTTTTGGGTTTTTTCGGTTGGTTTTTTTTTTCCCAATTCTGTATCCTAAATTGATTAAACTATACAACCTGTCCTTTTTCATGTTGGATTTCTACTTGGTATGTTTTGAAAAGGCTAAGCTACTGAATCATTAAAATAGGGAGTGTTTGCATAATGTAAATACTGCTGACAAACTACTAACTGTAGAACTGGTAAGATGTCTTCATAATATGTAACCACTGATGTAATACTAGAAATTATTCTTACTACTCAAAGTTACCATTTCAGCAATACATATGACTGTTTAAAATGTTATTCCAACACAGAGCAGGAGTCCTGGCAACTGTATTTTATTCCCTGAAATCATAAAATATTATCAAAATATTATCTATAATAAATACATGAAATATATGTTATCTAAGCTCCATCATCTTGACGGGTAAAAGCCAAAGAATACTTCTGTAAGGTTTAAATTCCCAAGAGAAGAAGAGCTCAGATCCTGTCTGCAAGCACACAATGGAATCACAGCTGACGATGCACATCTTTTTCTGGATGTCTCCATATGCTCAGGAGGGTTTTTTCCCCTCCTCTCCCTCCCTGTTTCTCCCTCTCCGCCTCCCTTGCTCCCAGCATTACATTGAAGAATTTGTCATTATCTGCTGCCAGAAGTAGAAGAATGTTTTAACAACTAACAAAAATAAAGTAGTGCAGTGAACTTCACCTCATTTAAAAATAAAAACAGGGGATCCTGCCAGAGTAGCTGTCTGTAACTAAGTTAACTAACAGCAGAAAATGGGTGGATGAATGGATGCTGTTATACGCTTTTTACAAAGTAATTATCAATGTCACTCTGTTCTTAGTTTAAAATGCTGTGTCACACAGCAGAGTATATACAGTAACAACACATGTAACCTCTGACCTCTAAAGCCCAACATGGACATAAATGAATATTGAGCATTTTAATGCCTATCAGAACACTGAAGAAATGTGTGGAATTTGTTAAATATACCTACTTGCGTGTAAACTGCATTGTTTAGAGAGGCTAGCCACAGCAAATGTACAAAGAACTGAACATGGCAAGAACAGTTTTAGTTCAATGTTCCCTTTCTCCAATGCACAATCTATTAGTGCTCGGCAGACAAAGAGGGTTACATTTATACTTAAATTTGGTAGCAGTCTTTGGTTCGTCTTTTCCTTTCAAATGAGCTGACAGCATCCTCAAGGCTTAGACCTCTTAAGCCTCTGCAATTCTGGTGTCAGGTGCTAGAGAAACTCCAGCTGAGCGCAGAAGCCCAGATTTTGCCAATGAGACGGTGACATCAGCAACAAAGGCAAGGAGCAGAAGACAGTGGGCATTGTAGCAGCAGCTGGCTCGTTCACTGACTTTGTTCTTCCTGCTGCAAAATCTGGGCTCCCTGCAGATGGGCTAGCTCTTACTGGTTTTTTTGGAGGACGGAGGGAAAAGTTGGGAATGCCAACACTACAGAGGGTTTACATGCCTCTTTTAGCAGAGCCTTTCAGCCTTCTAATGAGCAAAATATACCCTAAATGATTATGAAAATATAAAGATTATTCTTAAGTAATCAAGAATTAATTAATTTTTACTTCAGAGTCTCAGTTTAATGCAACACACTACACTGTATGTGAATAAATCCCTTATATTTTCTAATGTTTCCACCAGAAATAACCTTTATTTTCTCTCTCAAATAACACAATTCCAGTTTAAAAACTTAAACTGATTCCAAAAGTACCATTCTTGATAGCAATGAAGTATTCCTTCCTCAAATGTCTTGAGTTTCAAATTTAGCACTGACACCACCAGGACACACAATGAGGAATTTACACACTTAATAAAGAAGTGCCTTCAGACATTGCAGAGATACTGAAGAACCACATCAGACATGGATGGATACTCTCCCTAGTAAAGACCACAAGCCTGAGAAAATACAAAGTTGAGAAATCTTCAGGTTTTATGTGAAATAAAAGAGTACAGTGACTAAAAAGATTAGGTGATTCCAGCACGTTTTACATGCATTCATTGCATAATGCACATCAAGATTAAAACATATTAAAAATAATGTGATTCTTCAATGTATGGCATGATGTTAAAAAAAAAATGAACCTTTCTTCTTAAAGTTGTACTCAATATTTCTGAAGGTTGAGTATTTTCTTCAAGACTGTAGATAACCAAGATTTCCTATGAACATTAAGCTTCTCTCACACTTACAGGTTAACCATTTGGGGGCAATTTACATATGATGCAACAGAGCCAATTTCTATGTCCAGTCCCCAAAGAGCTGTTACCACAACTGCAAAACTGAGGGATATAAATGCATGAGTGTCTATATGTGTTTGCATACACGTCTGTACAAAGCTGGTATATCCTACTTGTGACACCACTGCTGACATAAACAAACAAGTGTTCTAGAAAAAAGTAGAAGGCACCAAGTACCTACAGCAAGTCCGATAAAACAAACAGTTCCCATCCACACTAAGCTGTGTTTAAGCAAACAAGATCTCTGCTTTGGGGTGTAATATTTCCGGTATGACCTTAAAAATGGTATACAACATGGTCATTTCTCAGAGAGCATTCACCACAGTGGACCGGTAGCTCCCTCCCTTTGGGCACTGCCACAGGATTCCCCCACGAGAGGAGCCCACCAGGTGGCCCAACATTGCCAACGGGTTATAAGGAGCCAGGAAATTAACTGACTAGAGTTGTTTTTATAGTTCAGTACATAAAAAACCCAAAGGGATAAAATCCAAATGACTGCCTTCAGCCACAATGGCAGAACAACAACGAAAAAAATGCTTTAAGTACAAAGACTGGCAGTCTTAAATGCTTACTTATTTACAGTGGCAATAGAGTGCTGCTGTAACTGCCATAGCCAGGCACTATATGCTTAGCTCAAATTATACTTAAACATTATGGGTTGAGTTCTAAAGCCTATTCACCTGCTTCTTACTACTCTGAGAAAAAGAAAGAAGAAATATAAAAACAATTGATTATTATCGAACAAGCAGGCTGTTCTCCTTTCACAAGGAGACTCTCCCGGCTAAATTACAGGTATATTTATACGGAGTCCCACATACACACACTTCAGAGCGAAGTATACAGGCTAACTCAAACTAAGTATACATCATGATATACAGATATTACGACTTTCCCGTGACTACCAGCAACCTCCTTGCCTTTTTTTTTTTTTTAATTTATTTCCCTGCCCCCCACCTTTTTCTGCCAGGCTCTCGAGCAGGTTTCCCACAAACTACACGGCCTGAATGCCCCTCGCCGGCAAGAGCAGCGTGCAGTCTCCAAGCTGGGGGAACGCTCAGGCCCAAGCAGCGGCAAAGGAGCCAGGGGCAGCGAGGGAGGCGAGCGACACGGCTCCGGTTACGCCTCTCCCCGCAGCCTCCGAGCCGCGCGGTGCCCGCGGCGGCGCACACAGCGCCCTCCGCGGAGGCGGGGAGGGGCCGCGCACCCGCCCTCCGCGGAGGCGGCGGGCACCTCCGCACCCCTCCCCCGCGCCTCACGCGTGGGGCTCCGCTCGCCGCGGAGCGCCCCGCCTGCAGCCGCCGCCCGCTGCGGGGAAGCGGGAGGGAGCGGAGCAGCACCCGCCCAGGGACCCCGGCCCCGCGCCCGGCCGGCTGCTCTCCTCTTCCCCCTCCTCCTGCCGCCGCTCCCCGCCCCGCGCACACACGCAGACACACGGCACTGCGGCGGCCGGGCCCCCACCCCTCCCCAGGCC